>JASKGM010070545.1:0-16155 GCA_034509205.1 Ceratonia siliqua
AAGTTGATTAAAATAAAATTAAATCCTCATTTAATTATGAATTTTTGCTTTAACATTTTATTATGATAAAATTAATTTAATTAATTGTTTATCCAAATGTTGCTGCAAAGTTTAAATTGTTCAAAATTGTGAAACAACCTCCTCTCCATGTGATGGAGAGGTGTACGGCCAAATGAGGGAAATTGGTATTTGACATGGTCAGATATATTTCCTCCTAATTATTATAATTATCTAAGTGAATAAATGTTGAAAATTAAAAGAGTTTTAATTTCTTAGGTAACCCACATTCATTAAGAAACTAAGTCAAAAGAATTTAATTAAGTAAAATTCATTTATTTAAGTTTTTATTCAAGCATGACCAATTAGAAAAGCCACATATATTTTATTTAATTGTTAAATAAAATATGTTATTATCAAAATTAATAATATGATTATTAATTGATAAATCATTAAATAATTTGATTATCTAATATTCCCCATTAGTAGGCATGTGAATCCCTAATGGTTAGGGATTGGGTTTTTGAATTACACTCAAATGCTCTCACATGACCTAGGTTTAGCATACTATATATATGCAACATCTTCCTCTTGTAGCCAGACAAGTAAATATTTTGAGAAAGAGAAAAAGTGAATTCTTTAGTATGCCACTATAGAGTTCTTCACATCACACTAAAAGGAACAAAGGGGAAGGCTTTTTAATTTACTTTGAAAGTTATCAATTATTTTCTTTCATTTTTTGTTTATTCCAATCACTAAGCATATTTACCGTAGGTTATGTGGATTGGTGCTTCCCAAAGAATAGATAGTTAGTACGCTTGGTTGATAAGTATATTACAATATTAAAGTGACTACAAGAGGTATGTGAAATTCTTATCTATTTTACTTCTCTTTCTAGCCGCAAGTTAATTGCCTATGTGTTTTGTTTCTACATGTTTGCAAGCTTGAATATTTTTAAAAATTTTCAAACACATACTTGTACCGTAAACACTTGAGATAAATAACTATATCTAACAAAAAAGTCTTCTACAACTTCTCATTGGCTTCCTTAAGTAATATTAATTCTCTTGGATATAATGCCTTATTAGGACCTCCTGATAGTATACTTAGACTCATGGGTCATACACTCTAGAGCTACTGATCACATGACCAATTCTTCACATAAATTCAACACCTATACTCCTTATCCTAGCAATAAAAAATAATTGTGGCTATTGGCACATACACAACTATAACAGGTATATGAAATTAAAATTACTCGTGCATTTGTTTTAAAAAATGTCCTCCATGTCCCAAAATTGTCCAATAACCTCATGTCCATTCAAAAGCTTACCAAAGATATGAATTATGGAGTTATTTTTCACCTGACTTATTATGAATTTCAGGACCCAGGTTCGAGGAGGAGGATTAGACTTGCTAAGGAAACTGATGGACTTTACTACTTGGAGTCAGTATCCCATTATTCCATTGCCAATATCAGTCATACTGTGTCTTTTTTATCTATTTCCAATAAATATGTCATTTGGCGTCATCATTTTTGTTGGGGTTATCCATCGCTTACTACTCTCAAAATTATGTTTCCTTCTTTGTTTCAATGAATTGATATGAGTAGTTTACATTGTGATTTATGTGAATTTGCTAAACGTACACGAGTTTCGTTTCTTATTGTTAATAAAAGAATTACCGTTTCATTTCAATTGATTCAGTGATATCTAGGGTCCCTCTCTTATTCCCAATATATCTGGTTTAAGGTAGTTTTTCTCCTTTATCGATGATTGTACAAAAGTAACCTGGTTATTTTTGATAAAACATAAGTCTGATGTGAGTCATATCCTACCCAGGCTTCTCTCCATGATACATAATGAGTTTGGTACAAAAATTAGGAAATTTCGATCTGATAATGCAAAAGACTATTTCAATCAAATTTTATCCTCCTATTTTCAAAAGGAGGGTATCATCCATGAGTCATCATGTGTCAATACCTCTCAACAAAATGGAGTAGCAAAGAGAAAAAATTGGCATCTCTTAAACACTACTAAGGCCCTTCTCTTTCACTAAAATGTACCAAAATCTTATTGTGGGAAAGCTATTCTCACATATACTTATATGATTAATTGATTACCATCTTGTGTACTTAGTTCTTAAAGTCCAATGGAGTCTCTCTCTCTCTCAATTCTATCCTGATGTTCTATCCACCAACAATCTCACTCCTAGGATATTTGGCTCTACTTCATATATCCATGTCCATAGTTACCAAAGAACTTGAGCATCATGCCATTAAATGCATCTCTATAAGATATTCTCCTACTCAGCAGGGCTATAAATGCTATCATCCTCCATCCAGAAAGATCCATATCTCTGCTGATGTCACATTTACTGACGAAAAACCTTATTATTCTCAACGTTATCTTCAAGGAGAGTCTGTCTGTGTTGAAGATAAAGAATTTGTTTACTTGTCTTCTCTTCCTAGCCAACCATCTAAACTTAACTCCAGTTTTGATCCTGACAGAACTACAAATAATACTAATATTGATAATGAAAAATATGGAATGGTGTATTCTAGGAGAAAAGCAACCACTTCTAATCTAACACAGGTTCTAAACTCCAATTTGAATTCTATAAATGAGGTAAATACAAATTCTGAACTTTCTTCTCAAAATGAGCCCATTTAATTTTCTTCCCAGAGTGAGCTAGTTGAACCAAAAATTTAAGAGTTATATTTTTCTTCCTATTGCAAAAAAGAAAGGAACCCGAAAGTGTATGAAAAAGCCTTTATATCTTTTGTCTTACTCAATGTCCTTCCAAAATTTCTCACCTCGCCATCAGACCTTCCTCACTAGCCTAAACACTATTTCCATACCCAATAACCTATATGAGGCCTTGTCCAATGAAGAGTTGAGGAAAGTTATGAGAGTTGAAATTAATGCCCTTAAGAAAAATAGAACTTGTGAATTGGTTGACCTACCCAGTGGAAAGAAACTAGTTAGATGTAAATGGGTGTTCATTGTGAAGTATAAAGTAGATGAATCCCTAGAAAGATATAAGGCCAAGCTTGTAGCAAAAGAATACACTCAGACTTATAGGGTGAGAGTCCTTATATCCCTGGCAGCACATTTTGAATAGAAGCTTCAGCAATTTCATGTGAAGAATGCCTTCTTGCATAGGGACTTAGAAGAAGAAATCTATGTGTGTTCCTCCTGGTTTCAGTGAAAGTGTAGAAGGAAGTAAGGTGTGCAGGTTAAAGAAGGCCTCTATGGCCTTAAACAGTCACCTAGGGCTTTGTTTGGAAGGTTTTCCAAAGTCATGATTTCTATGGAATATAGGCCAATTCAATAGGATCATACTCTCTTTGTTAAACACTAAAAAACGGGGAGTTACAGTATTACTAATATATGTTGATGGTATAATCATAACTGAGAGTCAAGAAGAGGAGAGACTATCAATAAATGAGTGTTTAGTTAAGAGTTTGAAATAAAGAAGTTAGGAAAGCTAATTAGCATTAACTTCCTAGCTTATTTTTAGGAATATGCCTCTGGGTGTATATATTCATCATTATGATTGTAAAGATTACACAAGCAATAGAATTCTCTTTTACCACAATTCTAATAATATTAAACTTAATAAAATCAATTTAAAATTATATGCTAATTCTCCTGTTTGCCCTAAAAGGTTTCACTCTTAGATAATAATTTTTTTTAATAATGATAACCCATAAATTGAGTTTTAGAATTTCTTTGAAATTTGCACTTTTTCTTAAAAATTTATATCATATAATTCTTTTCAGATTTTTTTTAAACTTAAAATTTACTTCTCATTATTAAAAATAAAAAAAAACAAATTAACCAAATAAAAAAATAAAAAATAAAAGAAATAAATAGAAATATGGGATAGTATTCTACCACCACAAAAATATAGGTCGATAGCTTAGACACTTCCATACAAATATTTCAAATATCCCTTTCAAAAGAAACAATTACTACTCTGATTTGTTGTTGTTCTTATAATAGGGGATATATGGTAGCTAAAATGGTAGAAAAAGAAAAGGCATGTTATGACAATCAAGGAGAAAAAGAAGGAAAAGACAAAGACAACTTCCACCTCCTATGACAACCTTTTCGCATCAACAAAGAAAGGAAAGCCAAACTCTGATGAGAGGAGAAAAGGGACGAGACTTGGCTAAGAAGAAAGGACGAAATCTAAGGAAATAGTTGCAACCTAAGAGTTCAAGCACGCCTGAACCAGAAAAGGAGATTCCATTATCTAAGGCTTGTATGAATCAAATCTGATGTAAACAAGAAAAGAGGAAAAGCTGAGACAGCTGCAATGAAAGAAAATTCAAGAAGATCTCGTGATATATATGTAACTCAGGGCTAATCACATTTGTGTTAACACAAAATGGAGAAATACAAGAAAAGAAACCCTGAGATTCATGGATGAAGAGCAAGATCCCAAAGCAGAAGAAGATGAACACAAGAAAGGAATATTCTTAATTTGAAGACAATCCTCAACTGCTAGAATCTCTTCCTCAAAGGAAAATAAGATAACACAACAAGAAGAAACATGAGCTAATATCTGCACATCATCTTGTTTCTGATTTCCTTATGCTATAGGATCATTCTTTGAGTGAAACCAGTGTGAGCTTAAACTTGTGATTATCCCACTCTGTTGAGAGAGTTCAATACCTTTGCTAAAGTTCCATTGTGTGTGATCATTAGTAGTGAGCGAGTGAAAACCATCATGTAAATGTCGTTGGTGAGCGCTTCAAAAACAAACCGTTTGTAGTGAATGGAGAAACCATTCGTTGCTAGTGAGCGAGAAAAAACTAACTATGTAATCTAATTTAAAATAGTGAAAAAATCCCTTAGGAGTAAAGGGGACTAGATATAGGCCTCATTCTTTAGGGGCTAAATCAAGATAAATACTATGTTTATCTTCTTCTTTGATCTCTCTCTATTTCAGTTTAGTTCATGCTTAAAATTTAGTCTTGCTCTACATTTTTACTTAACTAATTACTTGAACCTTATCACATTTCATCACCACGTCATCACCACTAAGTCACCGACTTGTGCATTCCTTGTCATGCCCAATTCTAGACACATGATCGGCGTAGAAAACCATCATTAAGATGGCATCCAACAAGCCTTCACATATACATATACATATTTTATAAATAAAGGTAAAAATACTGACTAACTTGTTCAAGTGAGATACGGCATCAAGGAAATACTTCATAAAAATTTCGACAAAATCTCTCCTAAATGCTCAATATCTCCCATATACAAAGAGATGACAGCATGGTGGATAGGTCCACCAAAATACACTATAAGGCCTCCAGCCAAAGCATAACAAATTATATAATGACTTTAAATCAAGACATGACACATGTAATCCAACTGTCCAAAATCTTCTTAAGTTGCTCAATTGGTCTTCTAGAAAACCTGTTAAGGTTAAGAGGCAAGCTCTTGAATTTTATTTAAGAATGATATACGGGGATCTTGCACCAAAATTGAAAAAAAAAAATATGGAGGGTGAGTTGTGAAGACACAATAAGCAAGAAAATTCCTACCAAGGGATATAGGCATCTGGCACAAACAAAAAGTAATGCAACATCATAATATCCAATATATACAATTTTCATGTACTTATAGATGCAAACACCAGGTAAATTTCAAATACTCGTAGCGTTATGTAATAATTCAGGTAATTGTATATATGCAATTAAAGAAATGGATAATTTGGAAATATATGCACCATACTCTTATGAGTCAGAAATCCATATACTTATGATTGGAAAATAGATATTGTTTAAGGATATTAAAATTAATTGCTTTAGAAATCCTCATATGACTTAGAAATATAAGCAATCAGATTCTTAGTAAAATAACAAATTGATATAAATAAAAATATGTTTACGGGAAATATGTGAATTAAGACGGATGGATCCAATGACCCTTCACATAAATAACTATGTCATATACAAATATAGATATAGATAACAAATATCCAATCCATAGCAAAGCTCTATGGATAGTGAGATATCATATGCTCGTACCACGTAGCCAGCCTTATGCCTCCCATAACATAGTCTATGGAGATCCAAGTTAGATGCACCTAAGGTTACTCTACGAAAGTGGCTAAAGGATCCACCTAAAAAGGGTTTTCTTGTGTATAATGTAAAATAATCTCTTTGTAGGTAAGATGATCATATAAAATACAAATATAATAGATATGTGAAATAATTCTTTGGATGTAATTTAACCATGTAAAATATAAAAGTATAATGTCACAAGTAAATTTAATGCCATTTGCAGGGACAATGGTAATTACTTGAAAACTCATACGTCGAGTGTATTTCTTGAATATGTATTAAATATTGCATATGTACATTTGATCATTTATGATAGTTTGACAATGCTACGCCATAGGAAAATAGAAGACTTCTTATTCGAAATGTATTCTATATATGATTTTAAAGATATAACTTATGCCCTTGTAACTTTAAATCATACAAGAAAGTAAATGCAAATCCAAAAGTATCATTTATCTACTCATAAACCACAATAAGAATTTTCCATACTATGTTTAATACGTCTTAAAATTAAAACCATTTCATATTATATTTGTAAAAATGCACATATCAGACTTCAATAATTGACATTAGGTTTACTTATAGTATTTATATCATATATGACTCAATGTTTTATTTCCTTAAACTTACAGATTAGTATCACATGTATGAATATACTGCAAAGAGTCAAACATTTAATACTATTCCAGATTGTAGATAAGTTCTCATTCTTATTTGGAAATTGAATAACCCAGGACCGATGGTTTAACAAAGTAATGCTTTTAGCAAGCACGACAGTAAATAACAAAAATTTCCAGCAGAAGATCTCTATGAATATAAAACCTACTTCAGCTCAATCATGACTAGGCAACATAGCTGAACCTTCGAAATCCATTAACAGAGTGAAGGCCAATAAAAAGTGGGCAATTATAACAGAAGTCATCAAAGCAATAAACAACCATAATATAATCACTTTTTGGCCCATTTTACACTGTGATCTCCAACTTATAGTAAAGCAGCATTGACAAAACTGTTAAAGCCAAACTTGCAAGAAGGGAGATGAAAGAAAAACAAAACCAATAAAATATAGAAATAACAAGGCAAGACACTAATATTGATGTTCATTTCTATTTATTTTCACCAACCTCATAAACCAGAAAGCATACCAAGATTAAGAAGCCCCAAGGTTATATAAACAATTAAACATTTAACAACAATACTGGTATGATAATCAGTGACCCCACCTATCTTCAGGTTATTTCATAGCAATATACCATAGTTTATTTGACTAAACTCATATATAGAATTGAAATGCTTCAAGTTTAACAATTTAAAAATAGCAAGACATGAGAAAGCATTGAACAACTTGCAGCTAGAGGTAGAGAAAACCCGCTCACCAATTTGAAGATTTGAACACTAGACGACCACTCTTATAGTTTAAGCCACACCAAATCAAACCCACTAGATGGATGAAATTTCAAAGATCCTTAGCTAGTTTAATTAATTGCAAGCCACAATTGCTGAACAACCATAGAAACAATTTATACAAAATATATTAATAGCTAGAATTGTAACTTATCTGAACACCATGAGCAATGAGAGTGAGAAAAACACTAACCCTTAAGGATCTAACTTAAGAGAAAATCGAGAACCTCACACTGTTACAGAGCTATTGAAGTAATACCACGATTTGTAGCACAGTAGCCGAGAGTAGTTTGAGGGAAAGGGAATTAATTTGGGTTTTCTTACAGTTCAACTCACTGTCACAGCCTCATGTATTACTATACCAACGTAAAGATGAAAGGAAATTTAGTAATAGATCTAATTAACAGTTTTGTTAATTCTGTTAAGTTAGCTTTTAATGGTTGTACAGATGTCATTATTTTAGTGGCTAGCTTGTTAGTAGTTAGCTTACTTAGTTTGTTTGCTATTTAAAGAATTTGGTTATGTAAGAACTGATTCAAGAAAATACAATATTTTCCCTCATCTGGTTTAATATGGTATCAGAGCGATAGTGTATTTTGTCTTCCTCGTCGTTCTCCTCTGATCAGCATCAGCATAGGGTTTTATCATCTTCGCATATTCGTTATTGAGATTTCTGCTATCACGACTGGTAGTTCTACGCAATCTGCACGATCTTCATCCTCGATGAGCAATTCCACCATTGATGATGTTCCAGTCCTTATTATCTTCATCATTCTGATAATACAGGACTAAATCTGGTTTCTCAACCACTGACAAGAGATAATTATTGTTCATGGAGCAAAGCTATGACCATTACTCTACCAGTGAAGAATAAACTTGGATTCATTGATGGTTCTATTCCTCAACCTAAAGGAGATGTTGCTCTCCTTAATGCTTGGATCCGAAATAACAACATAGTCATTTCTTGGATAATAAATTTTGTTTCTAAAGAGATATCAGCCACTGTCATATATTCTGCATCTGCTTATGAGATTTGGAAGGATTTCAAGGAATGATTTCAGCAGAAAAATGGGACCTCATATTTTTCAGTTAAGATGTTATTTAATGAGTCTTACTCAAGGTCAATCTTTAGTCAGTACCTATTTTACAAAATTGAAGATGATTTGGAACTCAGTAATTACAAGCTAGCATGTCGTTCTTGTGGCAATTGTACATGTGAAGGAACTAAAGCACTGGCTGATCACTACCAAATGGAGTATGTTATGTCATTCCTAATGGGATTACATGATTCATTCACTCAGGTTCGAGGTCAATTACTCCTCATGGATCCAATTCCACCATTAACAAAGTCTTTTCTCTAGTTTCACAAGAGGAACGCCAAAGATCTGTTGATCTGGTCACTGGTTCTACTAAAACCCATGATTATAAGGCTTTTTCTGTTAAGAATGAGAATAGCCGTGTAAACATTGGTAAGGTTTCTAAGAGGAATCAGAAGAAAGAAAGGCCTATTTGCACTCACTGTGGTTTTCTGGTCACACAATTAATAAGTGTTACAAACTACATGGCTATCCTCCTGGATATAAGCCAAGACAGAAGTTTAACAATTCTTCTAATCAAAATTCTTCTGTAAACGCAACAGTAAATCAAATATCAGACTCATCTCCTGCCAATTCTCAAGGAAGTGTTGGGAACTTCGTACAAATGCTAAATCCTAATCAGTATCAACATTTAATGACTATGTTGAATGCTCACCTGAATGCTGCACAGACTGGTACTGATAATGATGCTTATACATCATTTGCTTTAATAATTCTTTATTTCACTTCATGATTCCTATTCAAAATGCTTATGTTACCTTGCCAAATACTACTCGAATTCTTGTTGAATTTTTGGGAACTATATGATTAGTCCTTCATTAATGCTTCAGGATGTTCTTTATGTTCCTTAATTCAAATTTAACCTCATCTCTGTGAGTGCACTGACAAAGAATTCATCCTTTAATATTCAATTCCTTACTTATTCATGCTTAATTCAGGATTAGGCAAGGATGAAGATGATTGGCAAGGGTAAGAAGCTTGCAGATTTATATGTCATTGAGACTACCCCTTTAGTTTCACAATCAAATAAATGTGAAAGTGCTAATTGCATTTGTAATTCTACTGTTACAATATCACATAATGTGCCTTTTCATACTTAGGCACAATAAATTAGGCCATCTGTCACATAGAAGACTAGAATTGCTGAAAGATCAATTGCAATATTCTAGTGCTAGACAATTTGATGTACCTTGTTCAATATGTCCTTTAGCCAAACAATGAAGACTTTCATTTATTTCAAATAATAATATGTCTCAATTTCCTTATGATCTCATTCATTGCCCGTATCATGTTCCTACATATGCTGGTTATAGATATTTCTTGACCTTAGTTGATGATTGTACACGGTTTACTTGGGTATTTCTTATGAAACAGAAGTCAGATGTCAGTTTTGTTATACCTAAATTCTTTACATTGATTGAAAATCAGTTTCACACAGTCATTACAATGCTCCTGAGTTACAATTCACCGAATTTTTCAACAATAAAGGAGTCCTTCATCAGTTTACTTGTGTAGAAAGGCCTAAACAAAATTTTGTTGTTGAATGAAGACATCAACAGCTCCTCAATGTGGCTCAGGCTTCATATTTTCAGTCTAGGGTACCCATAAAATTTTGGGGAGATTGTATCATCACAGCTACATTCTTAATCAACAGGACCCCATCACCAATTTTGCATAACCAATCTCCATATCAAGTGTTGTATGGATCACCTATAGATTATGGATATCTTAGGGTGTTTGGTAGTCTATGTTTTGCATCAACATTATCTGCTCATAGAACTAAGTTTCAACCTAGAGCATCTGCTTGTGTATTTCTTGGGTATCCACCAGGGGTCAAAGGATACAAGTTGTATGACATAGCAACCAAATCTGTTTTTCTATCTCAATATGTGGTCTTTCATGAACATTTATTTCCTTTTCATTCAGTCATTCAATCTGAAGATGTTATATATCCATTTCCAGCCATCCATTGATATTCAACATGATGAGGATATCATTACTTCAAATTGTCATGTTGACCAAAATCATATTGAAGATAGTTCCCATGACTTGGTTGATGATCCTCCCGTCAAAAGGACTACTAGAATCACCAAACCACCTTCTTATCTTTGTGATTATCACTGCCATTTGTTGACCAATATTAATCCACCTCCATCTAAATCTCCCTATCCCTTAGGAGATTATCTTTCTTATACACATTTATCTCCTTCTCATTATGCTTTCCTCATGTCTGTTTCCTCCAATTTTGAACCACAATTTTATCATCAAGCTGTCGAATTTCCCCACTGGAGGGAAGCTATGGATAATGAATTGTCAACCATAGCATCTAATAATCTTGGACAAGTCAATCATTACCAAAAGGAAAACATTAAATAGGCTGCAGATAGATTTATAAGATAAAATACAAATATGATAGAAGCATTGAGAGGTATAAAGCTCGTTTAGTAGCAAAAGGGTATACTTAGCAAGGAGGTTTAGATTTTATTAAGACATTCTCACCATAAGCCAAGTTAATCGCTGTCAAGATGTTACTTGCCATTGCCTCAGTTAAAGGTTGGCCACTTATGAAACTGGATGTCAATAATGCTTTTCTTAATGGCGATCTCTTTGAAGAGGTTTATATGGACCTTCCTCTAGGTTATCCTAAACAAGAAAAGCTTGGAAATCAGAGGGAGAAACTAGTTTGCAGGCTACGCAAGTCTATTTATGGCTTGAAGCACACCTCCAAACAATGGTTTTCCAAGTTTTCACAAACTCTTATTCTACATGGATTCCATCAATCCAAATCTAACTATTCTTTGTTCACAAAAGGAAGTGGTTCATCTTTAATAGCCCTGCTTGTGTACATGGATGATATTATCATCATAGGATCTGACATAGCTATGATAAATGACTTAAAAGATTTTCTTCACAGTCAATTCAAGCTCAAAGATCTTGGTGGTTTGAAATACTTTCTTGGTTTGAAACCGCACTACACAATTACTTGAAGATACTGGTTTTCTTGCATGTAAACTAGCAACTATACCTATGGATCCTAAACTATAACTCAGTTCACAACAAGGGGAATTACTTGAGGATGCTTCTTCATATAGGAAATTGGTTGGACATTTATTGTATGTCACAATGTGACGGCCGGTGAAAAGCCATCAGTTTATGACTTTGGGCGTGTAAGGGAAAACGCAGAGAAAAAATGAAGTTATCACTAATTAATTAAAAGGATAATTGGGATCCTAAAAAAAAAAGGAAAAACTGATCTTTGGAACTAGATGAAGGGTTTGGGAGTTTAATTACGTGTGCGGAAGGTGTTAGGCACTTTACAACGTCCATACCTAAATATGGTTATCCTAAATTGTTTGTACTTAAAAAATTAATGTATTTTAATTACCTATTTTATTAATATGATGATAAAGAATAAAAATAGAGAAAGAAGTAACTTGACTTGTCTTACCAAGTAATGTCTACGTACCCCAAAAAAGATCAAGATCAACGTAATTCGAAATAATTTAATTAAACTGGTCAAGCGAAAAGACGTTGGGACATTTAGAAAAAATTAAATTTTCACTTAAAGCCTAGACAGCGAACCATGACATTGGAGAGAATATGCCTCTACTAAATGTCTATAAAAATTGGGACTTTGAAATAATAAGATTCCACCGAAAGCCCATAAAAAAAATAGAATTTTGGAGAAAATAAACTTATGAAAGTCTTTTAAATGTTGCAAGAGTGAAATTTATAAAAATAATGAAGCGAAAAATATATTTATAAAAGAAATGGGACCAAAATGCAATCTTTTGGAAACTAAGGGCCAAAATGTAATTCTTAAAAATATCAAGGTCAAAATATAATTTTTGAAAGTATATGGGTCAAAATATAATTATTGAAAGATTAAGAGTCAAAATGAAATTATTGAAAGTATCAAGGTCAAAACATAATTCTTAAAAATATGGAGGTCCAAATAAAATTTTTGAAAATATTAAGGCAAGAATGCCACTTTCTTTGAAAATGTTGGGGCTAAAACGATATTACTGAAAGCACTTTAGTTAAAATCTCATCATTTATTGAATTTACTTAAGTTCCATTTTTGAAATTGCTTGATTGGGCAAGTCATTTTGGAAAACATTGGACTTTTGAACTCCTTTTAGAAAGTAATTCAATTGGGTCTTTGAAACCTTATTTTGATGATAATTTAATTAAGCCTTTTAATTCAATGAAGTTCATTTTCATAAAAATTTCATTTGGGCATGATTTGGGACTTGGACCCATTCTCACAATATTACCTTTAGATTGAATCAAACCCCACTTTACCATTAGATGAATGAGAATACTAAATGGGCCCAATATTATCATTCAAATTAACTAATCATAACCTCAATTTATACTTGAACAAACCCCAAAATACATACCTCATCTATAATTTAATTCGAAAACGTATATATAAAAGATCAATTATCCAAAACTTCCCCTTCACAACATAGAACTTATCTATGCCATAGAAATTCAGCTATTGCTATAAACAATCAAATAATATGTAAGCTGGCAAAAATCAAATTCTGTATGGTGCAAATTTACTTTGTTGTGTTTAAAATAGCATAGCTAATTGATTTAACACCTAATGGTCGTTTTTGAAATTACCCTTATGACTCAAACCCCAGCTACCAAATTTACAAGTCACATTCTCAACTCAAAGCAAAGTATTTTCACTTATTCTTTATAAATTTTATCCTAAAATTATGACCAAATTCCCTATGAATCATTATTGAAAAATTATGTCAAATTTAGTCCAAAAAGCCTAGAATTATTCCAAAATAAAACTAGATCACAATGAAAATTGCATAAGACCAAATTAGTCACAAATTTTTGCCAACAAGTCATGCCCAGAAATGAGACTACCCCATGAATTGCTAATGACCATCAAATCAAAATAAGGTATATCATACCTGATCCAAAGTGCTAAGCAGGACAAAAACATCTTATGAGAAGCCTTACCCAATAAACATAAACACCTCTACATCCCAGAGAACACAGACAGAATGAGAGGTGATCTTAGCACTATAACCTCAGTATCTAAACAACAGCAAATAGTGAGAAACACTTCATACACTACTGTAAACCGAACCAACATACACTATCTATATCCAATGCAAGTTTCAGATTATAATGAAATAACTTACTTTTCAGGTTAAGGGATTCCCACTCAGAGGTTATTATTTCAGACATTATTCTTTAATGAGGGATAAATTCAAATGCTACATGGAGAGAAACACATCTTTATAAGCTAAATCCAATTTCTAGCATGTTAAAACTGGTTAAGAAGATAACTAAAACCCCTGGTTCCTTCAACAGAAATGTGATACCAAATCTTAATGGCCTCAATGATTAGCCATAGATTCATGGAGAATACTGCTGAAATACAAAATCAAACAGGTTTACACGAAACACAAGACAGAAATGATAGGCATCATAATCCAGTTTACCTTGCTGAAAGAGATGGTTCCTCAAACTAAACGGATATCAGAAACTTCTATAGCAGGCTAATCTCTCCAAAAAAAAAACGATTCTGACCTCTGAATCTCGGGTTATCCTCCAAGTTCTTTTTGCTCTTAATTTCACAATCTCTCTTCTCTGCCTCAATCTTTTCGCGATTCCCCCCCCCCCCTCAGATTCGTGCTCTCCCTTCTCTGATATTTCGATTTCTCAATTTTCTATGCTTTTCCTAGTGTTCCTCTCGGTCTCAGCTTTGAAACTCTCTCTGTTTCATCGAGCTTTCCCCTTCTTTTCTCTCGGTTTCATTGATTTCTCCTCCCCTCTAGTTCGTTGATCTCGCCATCCTCTGTTTCGTCGAGGCCTCTTTGATTCAACTTCTTCCCCTAATCACTTCTGCCCCCTTGTCTTCTCTCTGATTCGTGCCTTTAATAGCCATCTCCTGCTGCCATTTCCGTTGCAGTGGCGTGAAAGTGTGGGGAAGTTCAGAGAGTGAATGTTGAGGGATGGGGGTTGTGTGTTGTGTGAAGATTGTGCAGAGGTAAGCACGGCCATGGCAGAGTGGGTGAATAGAAGGGAGGAGCATTTGTGGTGTTGCAAAGGAGAGTTACGGGTGAATAGGTGGGGGGAAGTGTGGGTACCGGAGATGAGAGTTGGTGAGTGAAGGGAAGTGTGAAAATAGAAGCTGCAGGAAAGTGGGTGTGAAATGACGGATGAGGGAGGGATACAAGGAGGGGGACGGCTAGGAATTGTGGAAAGGAAGTGAAGTGGGTCATGCATTCGGGTTATGGGTTGGGTTACCGGATTTGGGCTGAATGAAATAGGTTGGGACGGAAGATTGTGTTGGGCTAAAGATGATGAAAGCTTTTTTAGCCAAAAATGGATTTGTCATAAAAAAAATAAGAAAAAAAATGATAATTGGGTCAAAATAAAATAAAACAAGGAAAGAAAGAGGAAAAAATATATAATAATAATAATAATAAATGAAATAAATATAAATAAATAAACTAATTATTTTAAAATAAAATAAAATAAAATAATGAGATACTAGACAAAAATAAGTGATTGTACTTAACAGTTTCAACTTTCAAGGCCTAATATGTCTTTTGTTGTTCATAAATTGAGCCAATTTGTATCTCAACCTCGGCTCCCTCATTTGCATGCTACTAATCATCTCTTACAATATTTGAAAGTAGCCCCTTGTCAAGGTTTAATTTTTTTTTTTTTGGCTCATCTTTCTTTCAACTCAGAGCTTTTGCGGATGTTGACTGGGAATCATGTCCTGATTCTAGGAAGTCTGTTACAGGCTTCTGCATTTTTTTAGGTGATTCTTTGATATCTTAAAAAGCTAAGAAACAACAAATTGTCTCTTGTTTTTTTATAGAGGCAGAATATTGAGCCTTTGCTACTAAAGTTAATGAATTGGTTTGGCTTCATTAGTTATTAAGAGAATTCCAAGTATCCTCACCAGATCATGCTCTCTTCTTTTGTGACAATCAAGCTGCGATCCGCATAGCTAATAATCCCATATTCCATGGTCGCGCTAATCACATAAAAATTGACTATTATTTCATCGGGATAAAACTACATATGGTTTTATCCAGCTACTGCCAATTCACACTCAACATCAATTGGCTGATTTGTTTACTCAGCCTTTACCTGCCAATTTATTTTTTTCATTGTTATCCAAGATGGCTACTTTAGATATACATCATCCATCTTTAGGGGAGTAATAGATATAATTAACAGTTTTGTTAACTCTGTTAAAGCTAGCTTTTAATGGTTGTACAGATGTCATTATTTTAGTGGCTAGCTTGTTAGTAGTTAGCATGTTTGCTTTAAAGAATCCAGTTATGTAAGAACTGATTCAAGAAAATACAATATGATATTTTCCCTCATCGGGTTTAATATTCAGAGAAATGGCCCATAGCCACTCGGAAACGCTGGGAAGAGTAGTAACTTGACGAGCTGCTGGCGAGAAGGAGAGCTGAAGGAAAAAAAATGAAGTGCCGAGCTGAAGAGGAGGGACGTACAGACCAAGAGGAAACAGTGGTTGAAGAGAGAAAGGAGCTGAAGTCAAAAAAGGAA
>JASKGM010070556.1:0-16155 GCA_034509205.1 Ceratonia siliqua
GGCTAGCCATTCTCATTCAACTGCCACTTTTTTCATTTTGGTTTGGCAACAATCTTAGTAGTTACTTTCCTAGAAAAGTTAAATAATCAGTATGCTCTTTCTCTTGTGACTTCTTTTTCTCTTTATAGTATAGTTTAGAAATCATAACCATGTTCGGAGAATCTAAAACCTTTTCTCAAATCTCCACTCATCACAACCATCTAATAAAGCTCAATGCATCTCTGGTTTACTCAATGCATTAAACACAGAGTTGAATATTCTTGTGACAACGTGACGGATGGTCGAAACACAGAGATTTTAAGAAAAATGGAGTCGCCACCAATTAATTAGGAGAATAATTGGAATCCTCTAAAAAAACAAAAAAAACTAGCCTTCGAAATCAGATGAAAGGTTCGGGAGTCGAATTACGTGTGAGGAAGGTGTTAGGCAACTCACAGCGTCCATCCATAAGGACGGTTATCCCTAATTGTCTATGCTTTAATTTAATTTAATTTTAATTATTTTAATTACCCCTTTCATTAATGTAATATGAAAAAGGATGAAAAGTAAAATCCGGACCTGACTTACTATGTAAGAGCCTATGTACCCCAATGTGGATCAAGGTCCACGTAGTTCGATAGTACTATGGAAATGCACCTAGGGCGGATAGTATTTCAACCCTAAGGCAGATAATATTTTAGTTTGATAAGACAATGCAGGAGAATTAACCTCCACTCAAAATCTTTAAGTGGTTAGGACAGTGTGGGAGGATGAACCTCCACCCAAAGCCTAGGGATGAAATGAGACAATATGGAAGCATTAATCTTCATATAAAGCTCAGGACAATATGAGAAAATAATTTTTCACATATTGTTTATGAAGAATTAGGTTTATAGGGAAAATAAATTTCCATGTATAGCCTAACCATCATAAGAGAATAATTCTCCATATAATGTATGAAAAGGATGTTGATTTAGATCCAATTTTGATTTCCAAGAGCATTGGCCGAAATGAAATTTATATAAATGTTGGGGTAAAAACAAATTCCATAAAGATGTTAGGTTGAAATATTATTTCTAAAAGTATTGGTGCAGAATGTAATTTTCAAAAAAGGTGTTGAGTTCAAAATAAAATTTGAAAAGTAATCTGATTTTCAAATGAGTATTGGGCTTTCTTTTGCTTCATTCTTTTCTTTTCTTTTTTTTTTGCCAATTTAGAATATTGCACAAAGACTTTTCTTTCCTAGGAATCCGTTAAACCTAAGTTGAAACCTTTATCCTTCATAAAATTCTTGGCCTTAGACCCAATCCAAAAAAACTAATTTGATCCAAAATTTAAATAAGATGGTTCGAAGATTCATTTAAATCCCCTTAAAGGCTTTAATTATGTGGAACTTCAACAAATACCCATAAAGTCCATTTATACAGTGTCGTAAAGTCCATTTATGCAGTATCAATTTCTTTGATCTTGAAATTTAATTTACTTAAAACAACCAGGAATCCTAAGTTGTAAAAACATTTATACACTACTTTCTAGAATAAACTTAGGACTTTGTTGTTTGGTAAAATAATTTTTCGTGAAATTCCTTTTAAGAGACTACTCTCAAAAAGGCTGTTTGAATCTCATACAATGATTGGTTGATGGTAAGCCTTGGAACTTAAACCTTCACCTCTTAGAATTGTAAGATGTCAGATAAAGATTTAAGATATTAAAACCAAACATCAATAGCACATGCAAGATCCGAGTATATGCGTCCCAGCATTCCCTATGGGTATGGATAACACCCGTCTAGAGGAAGACAAAATAGAGACTAAAATATATCATAATATCTTAATCTTTAAAGAAATCATTTAAATATCCCCAAATTACTCAGAACCTTTTTCTACATTCGCATAATAAACTCTATGTAAGATAAAAACCCAAAGCCCCATGGCAATTCCTCATTTCAAGTGGCCTTGGACAGTTGAATCCCCACTCCCTTATTTGATAATGTCCGAATACACAAGCAAACTTTGACAAGATAAAGATATGGACATACAACCTTCTCTATATAAGAATGAATTCTAAATCACCTAGATAAGAACGAATAAAACAATTCACACCTTACATATACAAACCCTCATACAAAGCATGCCATAACATATACTACTTGGCCATAACAAGTTGGTTGGGAATTAAATATGAAGGTGTTCACTGATCACTCAAATAAAACAAATGGTACCCAATATTTAATCACACTTCATCTAACCACTGTAGTATAGATCCTCACAGATAAGATTAAGCACCAATCCTAATTAAATCAACACTACAAACACCACAGGTAAAACCAACATGCTATAATAAAGGTCAATCTATTACCCAAGGCAAAATCCGAACCTATCATCCACAATTGACCCATCAAGCAAGACCAATCATGCTAATTCAGAACTAATTTCATGCTAGAATAGGCTTAACAATCAATGGCATCCAAGAGCAAACTAAACATACCACCAGAATGAATACTATCCAAAACAAGCCTAATGTGCTAATAGAACTTAATAACGCATAAGAGTAAAGCTAAACATGATAATTAATTCATCATCAAAGCATAGCTGACATGATACTAGAATTAGCATCATCAAGATCAAACATGACATGCCAACCCAGAATTAACACCACACAAGGGTAGAACTAGCATGACAGCTCAGAATTTATACTCCTAAAATCAATTAATCATGATATTACCCAGAACTAATTCCACATTAGAGTAAAGCTTACAGAATAATCCATAACTAATGCCACACTAAAGCAAAACTTACATAACAATCAGAACTAATTCTACTTCTAAGTGATGATAATTAATATTAGCATCACCTCAAAGCAAGGATAGCATTACAACGAGAATCATGATAATCAGAATTCACATCATCCCAGTATAACCTCAACACGATAATCATGATTAGTATCACTTTACAGCAGTGTAATAATACTTTAAAATTAAGCCTATCCATATTAATTCCAGGGTCAGTACAGACGAAAGATTAAATCAAACTATTTTAGGTGAAGATAATACCAACTAAATTTAAATAAGGTCTATATTTCCGAAATAAACTCATATACTATCATAGACAATTTACAAAATTTCATTTGGGCATTAACCGAATTGGGACTAAGGAACCTTCATCCAAAGTTAGGTGCAACCGAGATTGACCCCTTTAACTAATGGGTTCCTGAGATCACCCCTCTAACCACATAAATCATTACCAGCAGTAGAACATTCCAATAAACACAGGAGGCTAACAAAATTACTAGGAAATGTACTTACGAATATTATACGAAATTGAAAAAATACTCTTACGAACTCTCTTTCTTCCAAGCTCTCATTTTTAAATTTCCAAGTACTAGTTCTTCTCCATTTTGCTCTGTTTTTCTTGATGGTTTCTTTTCCAAATTTTTAGTTTGCTCCTCTGATTTTCCTTTCTAAGTTCATCTTCCCCTTTTTTTCTGGCCTTTCCCTTATGACTCTAATTCCAGTATTTATAGCTGGAGAAGCTGAATGCAAACCCCTAATTCTACCCAAAAGAAACCCACATACCTATCCCCTGCCTACCTCAACAGTGAACTAGAAGTTGAGTGGATAGAAAGCCATCCCCGAAAGTCCATGAAATCGGCCGTAGGAGGTAACCCGAGGAAGCTAACACTCTGCAAAAAACTTTACACCATTAATGAGCCAAGACATTTCAGCTAGAGATAAAGGGCAAAGAGCTGGCCGGGAGTTTTGGGTATCCTAACTCCCTCAGAGATGACTAGTCATTTTCAAGGGGTAGCTCGCCCGACAACAATCCTGCTGCAGTGATTTGCGTTGGTTCACCGGCTCTAATCGCGGGATTGTGGTAAAAGCAACGGGATTTGGCTTCTTCCCTCTCCTATAAACCTGAAGGAGAAATTCAAATTGGGCATCAAGAAAAAAGAGAAGCCGAAAGAGAAGGAGGTTCCCAGGAGTTGAGTTTTCATTTTCTAGAAGGAATCTGAGTTTGGGAGTTCAAGAAGTTCTATTGAGCTGTGAAGTAAGAGGGAGATTTTTATTTTGAGAGCAGAAGGTTAGGAAAATACCATTTCTGTAATTGTGAGGTTTTTGGGTGTGCATTTGGTTTGGGGACGATACAAATCATCCTAAAGATTCAAGGTTTGGATTCTAATTCATTTTTTCACTTCTGTAATTTGTGGATTAGACTTAGCCATGGTTTTATCTACTTCCTACATGGATGTGTGGCCCCTGGTTTGAATTGGGGAAAATTCATTCTGGGATTATAAGTTTTTCTGCATAAATATGATATCCCTTTCCCAGTTGACTATGTGATCTGTGGTTCAAAATAGCTAAATCTATTTGAATGTGCAGAATGAACATAAACCTCATTTCCCCAGTTTATAATAGCCATTTCTATTTAGATGAGTTTGGTATTGCGTGCTTAGTTCTGAACTTATGATGACTTACACTCTGGAATGTTATTCAAATGATTATCCTATGCATATGTTTTCTGACCCTGAGTTTATGAGTTCTTTGGCTTGGGGGAGATTGGGGAACTTTGTTCTGATTGTCTGATGCCTTAAGGTAGATTTTATGGGTTAAAGATGAAGTTCATTTGGCTGTATGCTCTAGGGGGGAACATTGGTTGTTTGTCTTGGAACTAATACGGATCTTGTTTAGCTAATGTCACTAGATTTGATTCTAGTTCTCAAATAGACATATTGGATATTTTGATCATATTAATTCTGTGAAGCTGGATTAGGCCATTGACTTTATTATGTCTATGTAGGATAAATTTGAATGCTTTGGTTAACTGGTTCCTATGTAATAACAAGATAGATTATAGGTTAACTACCTTTCCAAGTGACTCTGAATTGGTGCTTGGTGAATTGGCCATTAAGATACATAGTTTTGATTCGTTTGTCTGGGCCCCCATTTCAAGTCATTCTAAGTGTTGGTTGCACATGGGTGGTCTGTCATGGGTTGTTGGTTTGATTCTGGAATCACTCTCCACTAGCTAAAAATTAATTATAACATGTTTTGAGGGTGTCCATACATATTCTAGAAACCAAGACCACCCTTTTGTTGTTTGGATAATATTCTGGGAGTAGGTTCATTAGGGATAAATGCCATTAATTATAATGTTTATCACATTTTGGACTTTTCGTGCATAAGTTGGTTTTAAAAAAAAAAATAGTTTGTGCATATGTACCCTTTTCTTTTTATGTGTAGCCTTGGTAGCTTCCTTACACATTTAGATTTTCTTTAGATTTTAGATTATCTTTTATATAAAAAAAATGCCTATCCAGCTTTCTGAATTGAGGCTCCAAAGGCCTAGTGATTTGAAAAAAGGTTTCTTCTTAAATAACATAATAGAAAGCCCGAAATTCATTATCCCCCAAAAGTGGGTCCAAGGCCCAAGGCTTTAACTCCAAAATACAAGGGAATTTTTATTGAAAGTATGGGCCCAATCAAATTAATAAGGGTCAAGCCCCTTGGAATTAATCTTAAAAGTAAATCCCAAATTTTTTTTTCAAGTTAGAAAGGAAAAGGGGTTTCAAAAAAGAGTTCATTGAAATTGAGGGCCCATAAGCACAATTAAATATTTTGTGGGGTTTGAAATTTAATTTCAAATGTTCAGTTTTTGATGCAATACTTTTCATAATTCAAAATTGACCCCTAATACTTTTGAAAACTCATAAATTGACTTCCATGTTTTTTTTCATAATCCAAATTTGGCCCCTAATACTTTTAAGAATATAATTTGACCCATACTTTCAAGAATTACAGTTTAGCCCCCTAATCTTTCAATAATGTCACCTTGACCCCTAATCTTTCAATAATGGTATTTTCGTCCCATTTTTTTTTCACAAATCTCCCTCTGCCCCACAACCCTCATGAATTTCATCATTTATCACCAAAGGGATCATTATTCAAGGGAATTTTAGTAGAAGGTTATCTTCTCCAAAGTCCCAATCCTTTCTAGACTTTTAGTGGAATTTCATATTTCCCAAAGTCTCAATCCTTCCTTAGAATTTCAGTGAAATTTTATTTTTCCAAAGTCTCAACTTTCTCAGGCATTTAGTGGAGGTATATTCTTCCCAATGTCTTAATTTGTTTTTTTTAGGCTTTAAGTGTAATTTTATGTTCCCCTAAAGTCCCAACATTTCCAGGTTTGAGATCATACATCTCACTTAATCAATTTGTCCAAATAATTCGAACTACGTTGACATTAATCCCTTTTGGGGTACGTAGGTACTTGGTAAGGCAGGTCCAGTTATTTATTTTTTTCATTTTTATCCAATATGATTTTGTTAATAAAAAGAGGTAATTTTAAATAAATTAAAATCATTAAGTACAAACAATTTAGGGTAACCGTCCTTAGGGATGGACGTTGTAGGGTACCTAACACTTTCCCTACGCGTAATTAGACTCCCGAACCCTTCCTCTGGTTCCGAGGGCCAGTTTTCTTTTCTCTTTAAGGATCCTAATTATTCTTCTAATTAATTGGTAGCGACTCCCATTTTCTTTGCGTTTTCCCTTACGCGCCTGAAAGTCATAATGCGATGGCTTCTCACCGGCCGTCACGTTGTGATAATAATCCAAAAATTATACAACCCATTATCATAACACAATAGGATGGTCCCCAGTGGAGTCACCATAGTAAAGTGAAGGGAACCAGTACAGAAGAATCAATGTACATAGTAAAGTGAAGAGAACTGATATGAAAGAATCGACATACATAGTAAATTGAAGGGAACTAGTACGGAAGAATTGACATACACAGTAAAGTGAAAGGAACCTATATGGAAGAATTGACGTACACAACAAATTGAAAGAAACCAGTATGGAAGAATCAACATACACAGTAAATTGAAGGGAACCGATATGGAAGAATAGACGTGCACAGTAAAGCGAAGAACATCCAGTCCAAGACCAATAATAAAGAAACTAAGTATCATCCAAAAACAATGGTAAAGTGCAAACATGACTTACCTGTGCGACATTTAAGTCAAAAGATGCCTAATAAATATGATGATAATGCAATAAAGATAGTATGAGATGGAATCACCTCCTTGAAATAAAATTTTAAAAAATATGCACTGTAATCTCAAGAAAGGTTTGCCAAGCATATTCCCTTTCTGCCACTTTCTTATACTTCTACAAAATTTCGTCGAGCCAATTAGAAGCATTTATTTTGGATGCCTAGGCATTATTATTCCATACTTAGAACCTGTCCATTTGTAGAAGGTTTTAGGGTCAAGCCAAACCAACTCAAGTGATCCCTGCTATTTTTTGTGAGGAGTAACTGATCACACCAAAGTACGCTAGAGTAATATGCAGTTTAAGTACTTAAATTCAAATATTATCCAAAGAAATAGGTGATTAAGATAAAAGTCGATTAAATGAACATAACTTCTTTTATTTGAACAAAGCGTGTCAATCAAAAGATCCTGAATACAAATTCCCCTATCATTGGTGACCAAACATCCAAACAATATAAAGGAAGTATTTAAACAAAATGTAATCGTAAACATTGAATTTCCTAGAGCTTTTACATAATTGAGAAAACAAAGACAAAGGAATTTCATCTCAACTAGATTCCTCAATATCCATAAATTCTCAATTCTCAAATTAAAACCGATATGTATTCTCTGACTTCTTTGAAGAACATGGTACAGATGCCAATGAACATTTTACAAAAAATTGCCCTAGTTTCAATGATCACCTAATTACCCCAGTTTTGACTCGTACGTTCTCATTAGTTCGAACATCACACTTATCACTTAAGTCGCCCTTTCAAGTTTTCAACTTAGGAATTCTTCTCTCTCTTTTTTGTCTAACTTTTGCCTAGGTTGCCTTCTTAGGTTTTCAACCTAGCAGTACTTTTTGGTTAATCATAATTCTTTTAGGCATAATAGCGTCTAACTGCATTAGAATTGATTGGCCTGGCCAATTCCTAACCATCCATGTGGTTGAAGATTAAGGCTCCGCCTAAAAAAGCTAGCTTGACAATATACGGTATCCTATATGCAGGAGACCATTTTCCCCTAGCGTTTTCCTGATTGGGGAGTATTTTTTGAAGTACTAAATCCCCAGTTTGAAATTCTCATAGCCGCACTTTTTTGTGAAAGCTCAAGCCATCCTTTTTTTGTACAACTATCTATGACATATAACAGCCAATTGTTTTTCTTTGATTAAATTCAACTGCTTATACCGAGTTTTAACCCACTTGGCTTCTTCAAGCTGTGTTTCCATGAGTACCCCTAAAGATGGGATTTCTACTTTGATTGACATCATTGTCTCCATCCCATATACCAATGAATATAGTGTTGCCCCAGTTGATCATCTTATGCAAGTATGGTATGCGTAGAGTGCATATGACAACTTTTCATGCTAGTCCTTGTACTTAACCACTATTTTTCCTAATATTTTCTTGAGATTCTTGTTGGTTACTTCTACTGCCTAGTTCATTTATGATCTGTATAGCGTTAAATTGTGGTGTTTAATCTCACACAACTTTTTGAATTTAGAGCCATTCAGATTAAGTGCATTGTTAGTGATTATTCTCTTTGGTACTCCATATCAACAAATGATATTGATCTTGATAAATTTCGTAAACACTTTCTAAGTGATCGTGACACAAAATGCCACCTCAATCCATTTAGTGAAGTAGTCAATGGCTACTAAAATGAAGCGATGTCCGTTGGATGGCTTAGGATTGATGGGTCCAATCACATCTAAACCCTACATGGAGAACGGCCATGGGGCCATCAAGTTATGCAGCAAAAATGGTGGAGTATTAATTCGATTTGTGTAGACTTAACACTTGTGGTACTTTTGACTGTAATTGATGCAATCTTTCTCTATAGTGGTCCAATAGTAACCACACCTTAAAATATGAGGGATCATTATTTGTCAATTAGCATAGGTTACACAAGTGCCTTCATGTATTTCTGCCATGATTGTTTATCCTCCTCTATCATCCACGCAACAAAGTAACATCCCATCATATCCTCTTTTATATAGGATCTCTTTGCTCAGAAGGAAATTGGCAGCTAATCACCTAATGGTTTTCTTATCATTCTTATATATACCATCGGGATATTGTTGAGTATGGATATAACGTTTGACGTCTGCGTACCATGGTTGCTCCATGCTTTGCTCGATATTGAGGCAATATGCTAGATCGTTGCTAGACCTAACATTAATGGGTAGGACTTTACTTCCTTGGTCCAACTTGATCATAGCGACCAACATTGCCAATGCATCGACAAACTGATTCTTATCCCTGGTCATATGTGTGAAGGAGATTTCTTTGAACTTTTTGATCAATTTAGACAAATATTTTTGATACGGTACTAATTTTGCATCTCGTGTCTACCAGTCTCCCTTATCTTGGTAAATAATGAGGGCAGAATCACAAAGTACTTCTAGTTTCTTTATGTTCATGGCTAGAGCTTCTTGTAGGCCGTCATCGTAGGCTTCATATTCAGCGATATTGTTTGTATGATCAAAATCCAATTTTATGGCGATCGGGAAATGCTTTCCTTCTGGGGAAATGATAACAGCTCCAAGGTTATTCCCATGTACATTTGCTACCCTATTAAAGTACATTTTTAAATTTTCTTATTTGTCGGATTCCTCAGCATTTAGAATGTCCTCGTCTAGGAATTCAAAATCCACCAAATGATGTTCATTTACTAAATTATCTGCCATATAATCCACGATGACACTTCCTTTTACCCCTTAGCTGTGATGTATTTGATATCATACCCTGATAGTATAGCTTACCATTTGCTGACTTTTCCCGATAAGTAAGGTTTTTGAAGACATATTTTAATGAGTTAATTCTGGAAACCAATAAGACAATATAATAGGCATATACCAATGAAGCGTCTTGGTAGTCTAAACAAGAGCATAACATGTCCTTTTAATTGAAATATACCAACTTTCACATGCGTTGAACTTTTTACTTAGGAAGTAAATTGCCATTTTCTTTTTACTGTTTTCCTCGTGTTAAGCAAGCATCACGCCCATTGATGTTGGGAGAATAGAAAGATATAACAGTAAGGATCTACCTAGAGTGGGCAGCATTAAAACTGGTGGATTTTGCTATTATGATTTCACTTTGTTGAAAACTTCTTGGCATTCCTCATTTCATTCTCTAGGGTTATTCTTTCTCAATAATTTGAACATTGGTTCACAAGTGCGAGTCAAATTGGCAATGAACTTGGATATGTAATTGAGCTTTCCAAGGAAGCTCCTGACCTCTTTCTCTATTCACGGTGAAGGCATATCTTGAATAGCCTTAATTTTGTCAAGGTTAATTTAGATTCCTTTCTGGCTCATAATGAAACCCATCAACTTCCCTAATGAAGCCCCAAACGTGCATTTATTGGGGTTTAAACGGAGCTTGTACTTTCTTAATCATTCGAATAACTTTCTTGGTACTGCCACGTGACTTTCCTCAGCTTTGGATTTGGCTACTATGTCATCCACGTACACTTCTATTTCTTTGTGTATTAGATCATGAAATAATGGTACCATGGCCCTCTAATAAGTAGCTTTTACATTTTTTAGGCCAAATGGCATTACTCTATAGCAATACGTTTCCCATTGAGTGACAAAAGTGGTTTCCTCCTTATCTTCCTCATCCATGTAAATTTGGTTATACCCTGAATACCCGTCCATAAATGAGAATATGAGGTTAACTGCTATGTTATCTACTAACACATCTATATAAGGCAAATGAAAATAATCTTTAGGGCTTGCTTCATTCAACTTCCTATAGTCAACACACATCCTCACTTTCCCAACTTTCTTGGAGACATGTACTATATTTACCACCCACTCCGGGTATTGAGCTACTTTAATAAAATCGGCTTCTATCTATTTTACTACTTCTTCCTTAATTTTTAAGGATAGCTCCGATGTTAGTCTCCTTAACTTTTACCTCACAGGAGTGTAATTAGGGTTTAAAGGAGTTTTATGTGTTGCTATTTGGGGATTAAGTCCTGGCATATCTTGATAAGACCATGCAAAGACATCCATGAATTCTTTGAGAAGTGCAGCTATTTGTTCATTTTCTGGGTTATTCACAACCTTGAGCTCTTTCTTGTCTTCTTCTGTTCCCTTATTTATTATTATGATTTCCTCATTTTGGGACTCATTCCTCTGTCGGATGATTCAATTATCTTGGCAAATCTTTCCACTATTTCATTATCATTTTCGTTGCAATCATACATATCAATTTCAACATGAGAATAAATTAATGGACGTTGAGTAATTTCGTAAAGGCCAGGATTTTGGGAGGAAACAAATTCCCTGGATCATGGTAATGAAAACAAATCAAAATATTGACAGGAAGAAAATATACATGGAATAAAAGATGTGACGAAATGAACTGGATATTTTATTTCTTTGGATAATTTAAGTTTGACATTTTAAGAAATGTTCTACATGACCTTGGACATCAGTCAAGTGAACTGAAAAGTTTCTCTTTTTTTTTAAACTAAATATTACTCTAGGGTGCATATGTCTGGGATCAGCTTTGTATCCCAATTGTCAAGTGGCTGCCCCTCATAGTCCAGCTTAATCTGACTTTCGCGACCTTCTCCACTGCCTAGGGTATTCACCTCTCTGTCTGGCTGCATGACATGATGCGCTGATGAAAAAGTGTTGTGTATATGTGATACAACCTTACCACTCCTCTTCTCAGGCTTAAATTCATACCCCAAACCCTGGCGACCAATGTTTTCTATAATTTCAATAGGTGCAGATATGCCTTGCAGGTTTTGGCCTAAAGATTTTCCTAGTAGATACCTGTTCTTGGTCATGATCTCTCCCACCATATTCTTGGGTTTGGCAACCTGCTCGCCTGTAGTTGTCTTCTCAAATATTTCCAAAGCCAGAAAGGAACTCCCTAAGTCCTTATTAATGGCTTCGATATAAGGGATTAATGGTGGTTTAAAAACTAGCATATCTTCCTCACTCTGGACGGTTATGACTTTCCTTCCTTCAATGAATTTGAGCCTTTGGTGCTATGAAGAAGGCACGACTCTTGTCACGTGGATCTAAGGTCTTCCTAATAACAGTGTATATGAAGGTTTAATATCTATAACCTGACATACCGCTTGGAAAGTACTAAGACTGATTTCTAGTTTTAGGGTGACATAGCCTTTAACTTCCCTCCTTGTGCCGTCAAATGCTCACACCATGAGGTTGCTCGTCTACATGCTTCCTATATTGATAGGCAATTGTAGTAGGGTAGAGTATAGCAATACATTCAATGACGAACCATTGTTAACTAACACGTTTGAGACAATATACCCCTCGCATTTTGCTGTAATACAAAGGGCCCTATTATGATTACTTCCTGATGCGCTTAAATCTTCTTCTGAAAAGGTGATCATATTGGACACGCTCACATAATTTACCAAGTCTTTAAATTTCTTTAGAGTGATAGTGGGAGCTATGTAGACTTGATTCAACACTTTTTGTAATGCTTTCCTATGAACCTCCAAACTGAGAATCAACGATAGAAATAAAATTTTGGCTGGTGTTTTCTCGAGTTGTTCTATAATATCGTACTCGCTTTGTTGCATTATTTTGAGGAACTCATCATATTGATTGGGATTTAGCTCTAGTACGACCTCCACTATTACTTCCTTGCCCTTGTTTTTGGTTTCCAGATTTTTTGGGGCATAAACTCTACCACTTCGGGTTACGTTTCCCACCAGAAATTCTATACCTTCTGCTTCTACCACTAGAAAGTCCATTAGGCTCTCTGGTCTCAAATTGAAGCAAACAGCAGTTAAGCAGACAAGTCCTATTGAAGTATCTGAAGAATCCTCTGCTACACAGTATATAGGACATGCATCCTTTACAACTGGAGGGTAAGATAGTAATCAAAAGAAAGAATCTAAATCTGCCAACACTCATTCGACAAAGTATGTTGTTCCTCCTGAACCTGTATCAGCTGACCAAGATTCTATTAAAGATGACAAAGAGCAGCCTGTCTACTCACCTCGTCAACCAAGTGAAATCACTCTTGAATCTGTGGCACACAAAGTTGACTGTCTATCTCAGGATTTCAAAGCTGCATTGACTGAACTTAAGGATTGGCTTGAAACCAAGCTGAATGCTTTTATACCTGCTGATTCTTAATTTGTTTATCTCAACTCACTGACTTGTGCTACCTTAACTTTAATATCTTATGCATATTTAATATGGTGTTTTTGCTGACATCTACTGCATGCTATTGTTAATTGCTCCTAAATTGTATGATTTTTTTTATGATGTCAAAGAGGGAGAAAGATATCTATTTTTCTTGCTTGATATGGGATGATAGGATATATGTTTTTGCTTATCTATTTTTGCTTGGGATATCTGTTTTTACTTGCAGGATATCTGTAGTTATCTATGCTCTGAAAATTTATTTACAGTATCCATGCTCTGAAAATTTGCATGATATGAAAGAAGGATATAGCTTGGCTCTCATGTTTGCTCTAATATTATGTCTGCTCTGATATTCTAATTGGTCATTCATGCTTTGAGGTATCTGGCTAATTGTTACATTCTCTAATTTACTATGGCATGATTAATTGAAGCTTTATTACTATTGCTCTAATTTATTGATGAGTTATTGCTATGAACTAAAGATTATCTGTTTGCTATTTGCATGATCTAATCTGAGTAATTGTAGGAATATTTTTCTTACCATTGTCATTCAAGCTTAAAAGATCAAACTCAAATGATCAGCCAAATTAGACTAAAGAATCAATCAGGACTGTATATGTTCAAGGGGAGTTTTCTCTTAACCCTAAATCTTTTCATAATCTTTTCTTTCTTATATAAAAATGTTGACATCATAAAAAAGAGGAAGATTGTTGCCCAAGGTTTTAAGAAATTAAACTTCGAAATTATAAATTTTGATGATGTTTACTATTTTTATGATAAGAAAGAAAAGCCTATATTTTATCATATAAAATTAGTTCCCTTTTTTTATAAAGTTAGAATATGATCTTGGTCTTTGTGTTTTATCATAGAAAAAGAGATGTCAGATCAAAACAAAGACTATGCTATCTACTTTGCAAAAGCTTACCTACATATACATTGGGAAACTAATTCCTCAAGTCTAAACAAAGCAAATCAAATTGAAAGTAATACAAAGATCTTGTCATCAGAACAAAGTAATATCATCTGGAGGAGAAGCTTCTGAGTTGAACATTGGGCACATTTTTTTTGAGAAACCGTCTGAAGCTTTCAACATTCATTTCGTTGATATATAAAGTAGATCATCTTAGAAGGCAAAGATGGGATGGATAGACGAAGAAAAATACACATTGATAAATAAAAAAAAATAACTCTTACTTCTACTTCTTCTTTTAATCTTACTCTGGAATATCTACTCTACTTCAAATAGAGTTCTTCACTATAAAATCTCATAGAGCATTTCACCTTGAAAAATAGGTATAGACCATCACAATGCATCTTCATTTTGTCTTTTCCTTCTTGGATAACTCTTCTTGTACATTTCCATGAATGCCCTTCTTGTTTTTCTTCTATTTATCCTATGGACAAAAGCAAATTGTTAGTGTAGCAATTGTTGCATATCCACGATTTAATAGATTATTTTGTATTTTTGAGAAGACATCATTAAAATCTTTTTAGATAAACATTGAGTGAAACCATTAGGATCTAACACCTATGTATTCAATTTGTCTTTTAAAGAAAAATAGATTATTTTTTTGTTTATAAAAAATGTGAAAATTGTTAATATATGTAACTATAAGAAAGTTAACAATCCCTCCCACATATATATACACACATATATATTAATACATTATCATGTACGTCAATTTATATTAAAAATTTTTAATAATTATTTATTATTTTATTTTACTTTTAATTATATTATTCCTTATAAATAAGATATATGATTACTTTTTATATATATTTATATTATACTTTATTAAACTTTAAGAATTTAAAATATAATCAAAATAGTTGTTATTAATAAAATATAAAAATAAAAAATTAATCCATTAACAAATTATCAAAGCAAATAATTATTATACGTAATTACAAAAGTATTGATCTATCCAAATATTATATATTTGTTTAGGTTAAGGACAATCCTCCTGGGGACTTTAAAATCTTTTTAGATAAACATTGAGTATGTTTTGTCACATTTCTGAAGGATCATAGCCCTTATCGGATTAGGACCACGGACGGCAGGTTTCTGATTGCACTACAGAAGCTTTGGAGGTAACTACCTAACCCATTAACTAGCTACGTAAACGTTGTGGCTAAGTAATATTAAAGTTAATTTTAGGATTAAGAATTACAAATTTAAATTTAATTAGAGATAAATATATAAAAAAAGGTAATTATATTCTTTTTCAGTGTTGCCTTCTTGCATTAATGTTGCCATCTGAGATTGTGGGATAAAAGATGGAACCTGAAAGGTTATATGATTCCGTCAATGTCCTATCATCACTTCAGGCCAGTATCTTTCAATTATTTTAATCGATGGCCATTCTCTTTGCTGCTCCAAAAATCTTATTTTAATACTTTATCATTCACACTTTTTATATTATTATTTATAATTATTGATTTAAATAAAAAATTAATAAAAATATTAAATATGATAAGAAGTATAAAGAAAGTATGAAATAAGAAATGTAAAAATAACATTGTTGCTGGCGTAATATTAATTCATGATTGATGGTTTGCTTCATTGCTTGTGAGATTGCAGGGTAAAAAAGGTGGTTTGGGAGCCAACCCGAAACTCCTAAATGATCGGAAGTAAGTAATATGAGTTCGTTTAGATTGAGTTATAACTAGTAAAATAATAATTAATTTAATTATATATTTGACCTTTTCTAATTTTTAATAGTTATTTTAATAATCTATGACTCATTTGTTAATATTAAATTTACTCCACTTATTTAATCATTTATATATATAACAAAAGTTTACTCTTACATTTATATACTGCTCTATTAAAATTTATATGACGTACCTTGTCTCGGCCGGCAGGAGTTGAGGTGCAAGAGCCAATTCCAAACCTTGGCTCTAAGAGTAACAGCTTAGGTCAAGTTAGGTTTAAGAGTTGTAGCCCAGTTTGGAAGTGGAATGAGACCTTGTCAACCCCGCCTTGA
>JASKGM010070567.1:0-16154 GCA_034509205.1 Ceratonia siliqua
TAGATTACTTGCAATAAACATACAAGAGAGGAAGTAATTGAGAATAAAAACACAACTTTATTGAAAATCGATCAAAGTTAGATCACATGTGGGTTTAATTTGTAATCCTAGATAAGAGCAACTACTCGATCACTGGAGTTATACTCAACATATTCAGAAAAAGGAAATACATCAGAATAATAGCATAGATGATAAAGAGGAAAGAAAAAAACTATGGAGTCTTCGTTCCTGTCTCTTTACTTCTCCAGCCACGAAGTTCCTCTGTCAAAACACCTCTCTAGCCATGTTCTTCTATCTCCTGGTCCAAAAGTCCTCTGTTTATTTCTTTTTGGCCTATTTAAATGACTCAACCCTCTTGAGGCTGCGGCTCTAGGTTACAACTTGGGTGTTGGAAATCAAATATCCTAAAATTTAGCTGCAGCGCCGCGGCTCTGGAATATGGGCACCGCGGCTCCGAGTTCTATGACTTTGGGCGCCTAGTGCCATGCTCTCTACTTGGCTTTCATGTTTTCCTCACGTTTTTCTAATGCTGCAGCTTCATCCCTTTGCGTTGTAGCGCTGAGCTTTATTACTTTAGACTTAGAATTTCTCTTTCTTTTCCTTGCATTACTTCCAATTCATCTATTTTGAAAACAATAAAGAAAACTCAATTAATCTGCTTCAAATGTAATAAAACACAACTCATATATCTTCTTGGAGTGTTAATTATATTACTTAATTATGCAGTTATCAATCTTTGAATTGCTTTCAAACTCATGTTAAAAACACCCATATTGCATAATTGAAGGGTGAAAGAGAAAAAAACATGCGTAAAATATTTTTAAAAAAAACAAAAAATGTAATGTGACTCAAAATGCCACTTTTACTATCAAGAATGAGAAGACGACTACTGGTTTGTTTGATGAAAGCATTGTAAAATACATATGAAAAGCCATCCGCTTCAAATAAGGTATATCTGATGCATCATCTATTTAATTTAAAAATGGCTAAAGGTTCTTTTATTCTTAATCATATCAATGACTTTAATAAGATTATTGGTCAATTGAGTTCAGTTGATGTTAATTTTGAGGGTGAAATTCAAGCTCTAGTATTTTTACTTAGTTGAGAGGCAACTTTGACTGCAATTAATAGTTCTTCTGGAGTAAATAAATGAAAATACAGTGATATTTAGGATTTGATTTTGAGCGAGGATATTTGTAGAAATTCAATGGGAGAATCATTTAGGATTGCCTTGAGTACCAAAAGTAGGAGAAGAACAACTAAACGAGGTGACAATAGAGGAAGACCTAAGTCCAAAAAGAGAAGTAATACCAAACCCAGCAATGTCACTTGTTGGAATTGTGGTAAGAAGGGACATTTTAAAAGAGACTCTAAGCAGAAGTAGAACAAGTAGCAAAATGATGATTCTATAAATCCAGCTACTGAAGAAAATTATTCCTAAAACACCACATCAAAAAAACAGTGTTGCTGAGCGTATGAACAAAACTTTGAATGAGCATGCTAGAAGCATGAGGATACATGCTGGGTTGCCAAAAATGCTTTGTTAATGCAACAACATACTTGATAAACAGAGGACCTTCGGTTCCTTTGCACATGAAACTACCTGAAAAAGTTTGGAGTGGTAAAAAGGTAACTCTCTCACATTTAAAATTTATTGACTGTGTTTCATATATGCATGTTGATTTTGGTGATAGAGATAAATTTGATGTAAGATGAAGAAAATGTTTTTTTATTGGATATGGCTCAAATGATTTTGGCTATTATTTCTAGGATGATGAAAATAGAATAATCATTAGAAGCATGAATGTTATATTTAATGAAAATGATGTGTATAAAAATAGGCATATTGTAGAATCTAACAATGCAAGAAAAAATTTTGGAAAATAAGAACAAGTTAAATTGGAGGAGATATCTGAAAGTGACGTCACTAAAATAGTGCAGGAAAATCTTGTAAATAATCTAACACAACTAGAAATCTCTACACATGTCTCAATATAGAAGGTTAAGCAGAGTATATGAGCCTGCTCAACAATACTCTCCTTCTCTGCATTATTTGTTGTTGACTGATAGAGGTAAACCTGAATGCTATAATGATGCAGTTCTAGTTGAAGATTTTGGAAAGTGGGAGTTGGCCATGAAGGATGAGATGAACTCTTTACAGGGAAAATCACACTTGCATGTTAACTCAGTTACCAGCAGGTAAGAAGGCATTGAGAAATAAATGGGTTTACAGGGTCAAGAAAGAACATGATGGTAGTAACAGATACAAGGCTAAATTGGTTGTGAAGGGTTTTCAACAAAAGGAAGGTATTGACTATTTTCAGACATTCTCTCTAGTTGTCAAGTTAACTACAATCAGATTAGTGCTAAGTATTGTAGCTTTTGAGAATTTACATCTTGAACAATTAGATGTAAAAATGGCTTTTCTTCATGGTGATCTTGAAGAAAAGATATTCATATGGTTCAACCTGAATGTTTCTTGATGATTGGTTAGGAAAACCTTATGTGTAAACTTAATAAAAGTCTGCATGGTTTGAAGCAAGCCCCAAGACAGTGGTACAAGAAATTTGATGCATTCATATTTGGAAATGGCTTCAGGAGATGTGATATAGATTATTGTTGCTACTTTAAGAAATTTGATGATTGTTTAATGTGATGGAAATGGCTTTAGCTATTGGCAATTTAATGTATACGATGGTTTCTACCAAACCTAACATATCACATGTAATGGAAGTTGTTAGTAGGTTCATGGCTAAGCCATGGAAGAAACATTAGGAAGTTGTCAAGTGGATCTTTTGGTATTTGATAGGCACCATGTCACGATCACTTTGTTTTAAAAAAGGTAGTTTTAACTCTGCAAGGCTTTGTTGATACAGTTCATGGTGGATATATTGATAATGAAAGAATCACTACTGGTTATCTCTACACTTTAGGCGGAACTGCTGTAAGTTGGGCATCTAATCTACAAAAGGTTGTGGCTCAATCAACCACAAAGGCAAAGTATGTTGCTATGTTTAAAGCAAGTAAAGAGATGATTAGGCAAAAAATTTTCATTAGAAAATTAGGCAAAAGTCAAGGAAGTAGTATTATTTTTTGTGACAATCAGAGTGCAATTCATCTGGCAAAGAATTTAGTGTTTCATGCTAGAACAAAGCACATAAAATTAAAATATCATTTTATTTGTGGATTGGTGGATGATGGGACGTTGTGAAAAGATATGTGGCATCCATGGTTTATGCTACCTCAGCTGGCCTCCATGGTTTATTGTTAAGGAGGCATCGTATTGGGTGTATGGGCTACAAGAGAAGCATATCTACAAGACTTAGTTGCCGAATTAGCCTCTAAGTGGGAGATTGTTAATGGTGGAGCCTAATTGCTAATATTTTATTATTAGCTTTAGTGGAGGGTATATATGTACTTTCATATACTAATATTGTTGCCCTACTCTTTTAGTATTTAAGGGCTGCTAGCCACCTCTTGTAATGTTTAACTTTCATCACATAGTAAAAAACCCACTGCGACCATGGATGTAATAGGGTTTTTCCGGAACCTTTAAACCACGTTAAATTTTGTGTGTCCCCTTTGTCTCTCTTTCTCTTTAACTTTCTTTCTATTAACTCTATGAGTATAAAAAGTTTTCTCCTTTCCTAATAATAACTAGACTTCTAAGCTTGCATCTAGGTTTGGTATTAATCCCAAAATCATGTGTTGGCCTTTGCAATATTTTGGGAAGAAAAGTGATGAAGCTTAGGAAGCTATGTACAATGGTCTTTGTAATTTTTTTGGAAAGTAAGTGATGGAAAAGAAGAAGAAATATCTTCAATGGCTATGGTGAAGTGAAGGGAGAGAAAGAAGATAGAAAGAGAAAAGGACATAAAGATGTAGTTTTTTAAATACAAAAGAAAGAATGATAGAGAGAGAAAGATGAGAGAAGGAGAAGACAGTAGAGATGGAGAAGCTTCAATTTGAATATGCAAATGGATGAGAGAGAGGAGATAAAGATGAAGAAGTTGAAGAGGGAAGATGAGGAAATAATATTGTTTAAATCAAAATATTTTTTTATTTAGGATAAATAATTTTTAATAATTGGCCAATGAAAAAGTGACACATGGATAAGTGATCATGTCAAGTCACATGTCCCTTAATAGTGTTAACAAAAATAAACAGAAGGACATAAATCAAACGAGTTAAAGTTTGCAATTCGATTTTCTGACTTTTATTGATTAGAGGAGTCTTAACAAAAGGGTCACAGTTTAAGGGTGTCCATACATGATTTCCTAAGTTAAATTATACTTTTTACTATTTGTTTAAAATCAAATTATTTCAGCTTAACTCATTTAATTTGTTGTTGAGTTTTGTCATGTCTTAACTTAGTAGCAAAATTGATACAATGTGTAAGGAGCACTTCTATGCCGCGAAAGCCTCAGGAACAAATCCAATGCACATGCAGACTCTAAATTTTGAAAGAAGTCCAATTGATTTATTAAAAAGTTCATCATGGTCCTCTGTAAAAATGACCTTACTCGAGTATACAGGAATCAGAAAAGCCGATAAAGAGCTCAGCTCCAACAATAAATAGAAAAATAAAATAAAAAGTAAAATATTTCCCCCTGACATCCACAAATGAAGAAAATGTCATAGAAACAATATTCAAATCAATGCAATATAAAACATGTCCTATTAACCTCAAATGATATCCTCAATATACTAGTTTTCTTCCAAGAGTACCTTGTCGAGTCAAATGCAACAAGTTAGGCTGGTGGAGGTTGTTATTGAACATCCCTTAGAGCTAAAAACATGAAACATATATGGGTTAGTTCACTGAGTCAGTGAATGAAAAGGTATTCAACAGGAACCTGGACACCACACAAAAATAAGGTTATACATATAGTATATTTTCTAGAAAATATAGAATCTAAATCAAAGACACAAGAATAAGAGTTTATCCTATAAGACCACAGTTCAGTTTCTGAAATAGAGAGCATTAAGGAAAGTGTTAAACATAACATTAAATATAACGAAAGAAACCCAAGATGCAACCTTACTGAATCGAAACAGGCTTTTCAGGTGCTGGGGAATTATTTGTCTTGTCAAATATGCATAGTATGTATGTTTAGATTATCACACAATGCATGTCATTCACATATGCTCCAATGTCTTATGCATAACTGGCTAGCAAGCACTAGAGGACTTGTCATATGATGAAATAGGCAATTCAAGGTTAATCCTTAGGTTCTTACATGATAATGGCTCTAAGAATGTTACCAATTACATGTTTTATAAAAAAAAATTAGTAGGCCTTTTCATAAGGCTGATTCCAAAGTGATTTCAAACTAGTTCAACATGGTATTCCTAGGTCAAATGCTACAAAAGCATATATACTTCAAAGCATAAAGAAATTCCATATAGTACAAAAATCATGACGAGCTTTCAAATACCAAATCTAGGAATCAATTGATCAGACAATACATATATAATAATAGTAATGCTTCCTAGTTACTATCTGACAACAATCCCACTCATAGCTTTGGCGCATGCACTATCACGGTACTACCAAGGTGTTAGAATTGTGCTATGACTAATCCACGCTAAGATAATTCATATTATAATACCTATAGAGATCAATTGACCCTATATAGGCATTAGAAATTCATTCTGACCTAATTTAGAGTTTCAAACATATACAGTAAGCGGAATAAAATAAATCTAAACCTAACATACCTTGTAAAGAAGTCAAGAGAAGGGTACCCTACCTTTATACAACATTAGAAGGCTTCGATTCTTTGGCTACAGAATGGGGATCACTCAGAACTCAATCCTGGTATTACCTAATCACTAGGAATTGAGGAAATTGGGAAATTAATGAAAATAATCAAAAGGAAAAACCAAATCCTAGCCTAAAATTAAAGAAATTGGTGTAGGAAACCCAAAATTTACCTGAGATGTCGCCCCATAACACCTCCAACTGAAACTCTTGTATTTTGTGCGAATGACGATGCTCTAAGTTGTTTTATTTTTGCTTAACCTTGTGGTCCAGTCAACTAGACTTGGCACTTAGTGCTCATCCCAAATTTCCTCTTCAATGTTGTCGTTTTTGGACCCCGGTAACTCGATGATACCTAAGTTCTGTTTATACTAGATGGGATAGCATAAGATAATACAATCTAGCCTTATACAATGTTTGACACACACAAATAATTGTATAAGTTTATATAATTATAATTTTTTATACAATGATCATTGCATAATACTATACATCTAAGGAGTGGGATAAACCATGATAAGAAATTTTGTATTAACTTTTTTTAAATTATTTTTATCCTTATTTATCAATATATCATCATATTATTACATATCACTTTTAACATTATCATTATCACTATTATCGTCGACATCACTAGAATTACCTCTACTGTCATTGCCACCACCGTACTATATAATGAATTTAGTATTGTTTTATATATTAAGATATTATTTTTTTTATCAAAAATCACATAACATAATATTATGTTATATAATCCTACATATTATATGTTATTGCAATAAATACATTATGTGGTATAAAAACTTATACGTAGATAACTTATACAATACTATTTATTATTGTTAATACTATCAAACCTTATTCTATACAATGTACCAAATGGGCCCCAACAATTTTCAAAAATTTCTCCCGAAATGCTCATTAAGATCCTAAATAAGTTTAACTAAACTTAACTATAGCAAAGGCTCTTGAGAGTTATTGCAAGTTTCATCCGCATAACTCATAAGTTATAAAGATTAACTCATTATAATTTATTTTTAATAAAATTTATTTATTTTTTATGCTCTAATTTAATTAAATAACAAATAGTTATAAAATTTATAATTGTAAAACTACTATGCTTTTTAGTTTGGTATATGATTTTATTTTGTATAATTATTAATAAAACAATTATATATGTATAAAATGGGATAACCTAACTCTACTCACTTTTTTTCTGTTTATATGGTAAAAATATCTTTGAACTAGCTTGGATGTCAATTGAGACAAATGAAATCTATCTTTAAATTATTTTAAGAGTATGCCCATTTACAAGAATAATCCTAACTTACTTTTTAACTAACTTTGTGATGGACCAATTCGTATGTACTATCTCAGCTCATTTTGAACTCCATCCAACTAAAGTAAACAGATAAAGGGGTGGGAAAATTATTTTTAATTTTTCGAGATTTAATAATGTAATGTTTGATATTTTTTTAAATAATATTTGGTTTATTTATAAAAGTATGAATATATTAATTCACCATTAATACCAATCTAATTAGAGTCTTAAAAATTGAAAGATGAAGAATAAATTAATATATTAACATTTTTATAGAGTTAAATATTATTTTCAAAATAAAAAAGTTATATATGAATGTTGTTAACAAACTTTAAAAATATAAAATAATTTACCCAAAAGGTTTTAATTAATTTAGTTGATAAAATATTATTCGTCTACCAAATTAAGTGAAAAACATCCCAAAGGAGAAAATTATCTCTCATTAGTAAGTTGAGAAAATAAGATAAATTATTATTTTTTAAATAAATATAATATTTGATATTTTTTATTTTTAAAATAATATTTAATTTTTTTATAAATATATAAATATATTAATTTATCTTTATTCTACCATATTAGTATTAATGATATATTATATTTATACCTTTGTAACATCCTCGAATAATCCAAAAATAAAGACAAATGATTATATTACTAAATTTTAAAGGAAGTGAATAAAATGAAATATGGCATAAAATAGACTAGGCTAAAATTCAAGAAATTTTTTTCAACTTAGGGATTGTACAATCTACGTACTCTCAAAAGTTCACAATGTATTTTTTAAATTTAAGATTTTGTTACATGAACAATTGACTTTTTTGTTAAGCTAAAATGTAAATAATATGGGGTTTAGTATCTTACAGTTTTATTTTAGGGCTGTAGGATAATTTAGGAGGTGTTGATTTGTTATTTTTTGTATTTTTTATCTTAATTTTTTTAATTTTTGATATTAATTAATTATTTTTTATATCATATATTTTTTGACAATTTTTTAAAATATTTTTGAATGTTTTTTAAATTTTTTTTTATATTTTTGTGAACTATTTATTCATAATTTTTTTGATACTATTTATGCATAAGCAAAAAATTAAAAAAAATTAAAAATTTTCTTTAAAATATATATAACATAACAATTAATTAATTAATATAAAAAAATAATTAATATAAAAAACATAAAAAATAATAAATTAACATCCTTCCAACTTAAATTATAACTTTAAAATGTGACTATAACTTAGAATACCCCTAATAATATTCTTTAACTTAACAGTTCTATAATTTATCCTATTTAACTTTGATAGAATTATACTATGGTGAAAGTCGCTATGATACACTTGTAACATTTTTAGCATGTATCAATTATTTAAATATATAAAAAAGAATAAAACAAGAAATTGACATGAAATTAATATATTTAAATATTTCTTCCACGAGTGGTCTCTTCCCCAAAGCCAAAAAACTGAAAAATGGCATCCATTGGCATTGATTACTAGTTACAAACAGTGTCCCAATTGCATAGTCACTGAAACAAAACTTAGCACTATTCAGCGGTGTCGTTTTGGTTGAAAACCAACAAGGGTAATACTCCCCTACGATAGGGAAAGTTAGGAATTTAAAAAAATATATAGTTTTTTTTAATATAATAAACTAATTATAAATTAATAAAAAATTAAAAAAAAGCATACATTAAAAAAAACTTTGAAGAAAAATTTAAAAAAAATTTAATATATAAAAATATCTTTAAAATTTTCAAAAAAATACTATAAATAAAAAATAAATTCATATTATAAATTAAACAATTAAAAAAATATATTGAGAAAACAGTAACTTAGTCCCCCACAAATATTCTCTGTTCATTTTCATTTTACAATCCCCAAGGTCAAGTGCCCACGATAACTTCTGTGAACCATTTTAACCTCTCTCAAATCTTAGTATACTTGACAAAATAGTTAATATATTTATGGCATGTAATCTCTAAGCAAAATTTTTATTTATTTTATTTTTAAAACATTGTTTTTTAGAAGTATTATAACAACGGAATAGCTTACTCTGTAAATTAACAAGTATTTTTATTAATATTATTAATTTTCAAGATAATAATTATTTTATTTAAGTATATTGGTGTCTAAATATTATTAATGTCAAATTTTAATGCTTTAGCAAAGACGCTCTAATTTTTTACTTTTATCTTACAGTTAAAAAATTATTGATTTTTGTGTTAACTAATAGCATATAAAAAGTCTTAAAAATTAATTTTTTTACCAAACAAATACTTATACTAATATATTTTAATTCAAAAAACTAAATAATATTTTAAAATTTTAAAATTTTTATGAAAAAATTATTTTTAATAACAACAAAAAAAATTCTTTCCTTTTTATTTTAATTTTTAAAACAAAAATGAAAAGAACGCCTGTATATGCCTTGACAGTTGACACCAAGTACACCTGAATATATTGACAAAAAAGATCCATTCAAATGTTACATGTATTTTAAAATAATCCTTCTAAATCCGTTATTCTAAAATAATATTTTTATTCACAAGACATCATTAATTATAATTATAATGAGGTGAAGGGTATGCTACCGCGTTTTATATTTTTTAATATTAATAAATTATTGTATATATCATATATTTTTTTAAAAATTTTTTAACATATTTTTATATATTTTTTAAATTTTTATTTTTATAAATAAATAATATTACAAAATTTATAAATAAATATTATAAAAAAGATATAAAAATATTTTAAAAATATTTTAAAAAATTATATGATATAAATAATAATTAATTAATGTTAAAAAATAAATTAATATTTAAAAATTTTTTTAACATTTAAATATTAAAAAGTCTCATATTTAAATATTAAAAACTATGAGACTGGATCATAATAAACACTAATTAATTGTACTTGTCATAAAAAATAATTATAAATTAAAGACATCTTTATTTATAAAATAAAGAAATTAATAAAACTAATTAAAAATAATTTTCTTAAAAATACAAATAAAAAGACTTTAAAAGTTTTGAATATTTGAAAATTTTATAATATTCTAATTATGATTTATTACTTTTTAGATTAAATAACAAGGGACAGTAAAACTTTCTATAATTATACATATCAATATAAATATAGATAATAAGATACCATTAATACCGATTTCAACTGTAACTGGAAAATCTCCATTAAGTCTTCAATGGACAATGGTTACTGGGCATCCATGGCCAAGGTCTCTCGGCTTTCTCACAGTTACAGGTTGGTGCCAAAATAAATAATCAAAAGGACATTTTGGCTTCACACTAGGAAGCAAAAGGACAAGTATCCCGACGTCATTAACAAAGTAAAGCATGGGTAAAACTGGGATTTGAAGTTACAATAACCCAAAAAAAGAAAATAAAACAAAATAAATCCTCCATTTTCGGTCTTAATTAGTAGTTCCTTCTTGGAGTTCCTCTCTCAGTAAGCAAACCCACCGGCCTGGTTTCTCGCTCCTTTCCGGTGACGACGAGCCGATGAAGAAGAAGATGAAGAAGTGGACGATGTGGGTTTCATCGCAGCCAAAGAACAATTTTCTTTGTGAATAGTCTCTTCCTCGTCCAGAAAAATCTGCTTGCACCTGCACTCCACGCTACAAAAGGCCCTGTCTCCCCTGCAAATTCATATTATTTCATATTCCAACCCCAAAATGAAGAACAAAGAAAAGACCGGAACAAGCTTTTTAACATCAACAAAAACATATAAAAGATCTGGGTTATAAGAAAATCAGAGTAGAAGGACCAAACAACAAACATTAACACCATTTTGGGCTAATATAAGATCTGGGTTTGAAGAGAAATTCCAAAATATCAGAGAAAACAGCATATTTTGGTTCAAGGACATACTTGTACATGTAGATGTCTTTTCCAGGCAAGAGCCTCTTCCTGCAGAGAAAGCATTGGTCTAGAAAAGTGGATGCCTGAAAAAGAGAGTACTGAGAATTCAAGCAAAAATAGGAAGGGGAAACTGCAGAAGGACAGGACTTGTTGAGAATCATGGAGGTTTTGTTAATGACTTGAGGAGTCTTCTCACTGATACCACATTTCTGGGATTCCAATACCACACTCAGACCTACCATCTTTCATTCTCTGCTTTCTCTGTCACTCTAGCTTATTTTCCTCACTATCAGACCAGTCTCGGCCTATATAAGCTGGTGGAGGATGGAGAACTTAGAGGGAATAACATAAATAGTAGAGAGAGGGGAAGAGAAGGGGAAGGAAGAAAGGAGGTGATACGGTAGTGAAGAACAGAGAAGAGATAGAGGGGGGGGGGGGGGGGGGTATTGGGCCCCTACAGCTATGGAGCAGTAACGAAGAACGATTAGCGTAGACGACGATTTGACTGTTTCTGCTGTTGAGCTGCCACGTAGCTGTTTCTTTTTTTCTTTTTGGTTTCCAATTTTTGGAAGTTTTGTCTGGTAGTGGAGAGGTGTGTTTGGTAGCCAATTTTGGGTGGGTATCCATCTATCTACAAATCTTTTCATGGGTTAAGAGGTGAATGCCTAGTCGCATTGATTTAACTTCAGTGAAAGCTTTTAGGTGAAGGAGTGCATGGGTTGTGTGACATTGTGTTTGAACGTTTGGAGAGAAACAGCTTTGGCTTTGTCTTTTGGCCAAACGGACTTTGAGAGGGAAAGCTAATTCTACCACTTAGATAAATTCTTAATATATGAAGGATTTGGATTTGGATTTAGATTTAGATTTAATTTTAATTTTAATTTTTTTAATTGATAGATACTATTTTAACGTTAAAAAAATAATAAATATTTAAATATTTAATATTAAAGACAATTAGTATTTAATAGTAAAAAAGATGTCACTCAAGTTAATGCTTTTGAATCTTGAGATTTAAAGTTTATTTGTTTATATTTTATACTTAACAAAAAATGTCTTTTATATTTTTTGTTGAGAAAGAATGTATTTTTTAAAAGTAGAAAATATTTTGTATTTGAATCAATAATTAAAAATAACTTTTGAATCAAAAAATAAAATAACATTTTATTTCATTTATCAATTTCTCCTCTTGAAGAAAAATAGAAATTTTAGTTTCCTTAAAAAAAAAACTCTTTAATTTTTACTTTTTCACAAACACTTAATTTTTGTGAGAATGACTTATTTTTTTTAAAAAAAATATCTTATTCTTAAAATAAGTTAATACAAATATTATCTTATTCAGGACATGTTTGTTTTGATTTATCAGAAAATGCATTTTCTACTTCTCCTTCAGAAAGAATGTCTTTTTTAAAAGAATAAATTATTTTATATCTCGATGCAGTAATTGAGAACGAATTTTAAATAAAAAAATGTTTTTGAATGCAAAATTATAAAAAGACTAATGACTGATAAAATATTAAAAATGACATGTAAAATAACTTTTTTTATATAATTTTTTTAGATAGAAAATGACTTTAAATATAAAATTTAGATATTATATTTTTTTGATAAAATTAAAAATAAAAATTTTTAGTTAATTATTGTTATGAAATTTAGAATAGTGAAATTATGATATTTGTAATTTGGAATTAAAAGTAAAATTTAGATATTATATTTATGAATTATAAAATTTAGTTAATTATTGTTAAGAAATTTATGAATTATGAATCTTTTGAAATTTAGAATTATGACTTTTAATATAAAATTTAGATATTATATTTTTTTAAATATTAGAAGTAGGATATACAAAGAAAAATATTCAATTTCAAACAAATATTTATCTTCTCTTTGAGTTTGGAAATCAATGTGTTGAGTGGTTGTAGGAAATCAGGAAATGTATAGGAAAGAGAGACGGCAAAGTTGGATGATTAATTCTCTATCTCCTTTAACTTTTTCTCCTTTGAGTTAAAATTTTTTTCTTTTTTCTATAAGTCGTATTTCTCCTTATTCATTGACTTTCTCTTTATCTTAAAGTTTAAATAAATACTTATAATTTTATTTTAAAGTCTTATTTTTTAAATATAAATAACTTATTTTAAAAATAAGTTCAAACAAATAAGTGTGAATTAAGAGATATGTTATATTTAACTACTTTAACTTTAAATTTAAAAAAAAAAATTATCTAAGTGTAGCGTGCCAATGTTGGAGGTGTACATTTAAGACTAAGAGAGGAACTCAATCTCATTTTAAAAAAAATTACGAAATTTTTAAAAAAATATAATCTTAAATATAATTATAATAATTATATATATATATATATTAAAATAATTGAATACATAAAAGTATTCTAATAATTTTAATATAACAAGACTTCCACGTACATGGAAAATTGTTTGTTCTTGTACCCCCATGTGGAGCAATACTCGTACGGGAAGATGTTTGCAAACCGAAAAAGTTGTCATCTTTACTCATGATCAATGCTTAGTAATCCAAATGAATGATAAAGTAGGAATTTTTTTATATATGTTTTGGGTGTTTATGGTTAGGTGGCTTATGTTTCTTGAGATTCTATGGGCTTGCTTGCTTAATTCTATTACCCAAAACAAGGGGCAATTTGAATTTTGCAGTACAATTAAGCACTAAATGGATTGGAGGGACCAACATTTATTTGTGTTTATATGCTTTTATATTGGAGAGATGGTGCAAATTGATGAGGGCAGTCCGGAGATTGATCATTGAATCCATCGGAGTTTTCCCTTAGCCCACCCATTAATCAATTATATAATTCACGGGTGGGATGAGAAATATATAAAGTAAATTACTCTAGATTTAATTATATGATTTTTTATTATAAAATCATATATAAAATTTTTTTAAAATTAAAAAAATACTATAACTTATTTATTTTTAAATTTAAATTTAATTGAATTGAATTTTTTGTATGTATAAAATGCTTCTTGAGAACCTTTAAATATGTCTATTGATTATAAAAAATTTTTAAAATTATTCAATATGTTTAAACTTTTAATTTATTTATTATTGATTATAAAGAAAATTTAAAAAAAATTTTAAATGTATTTTTATTTTTTTTACATTAATATTATTAAGAATAAATAAATTATTTGAATTTGATAAAATCTTTTTATTAAAGTTAAATTTAAAATTCGTTTAAGTTGTATTTTTTTTAAGAAGGTGGTTGTATATATTTTCATAATAGGTAAAAGAATTGTGTAATTAAAATATTTATTTAAAAAAACATAATTTACTCAAATATATATATATATATATATATATAAAACATCTTTGAAAATTGTTGTTTGAAACTCAATTTCATTATAAAAATAAAAACGGTGACGACAGTATAATTCCTTATCATTTTATTATAAAAACTTTAAAATCATATCAAAAATTAATTCATTTTAAAACTTTAAATAAATAAAATAAAATATATAAGTAATTTTAATATAATATCTCATCTTATAACTTATAAATTAACATATAACATTTTAATCTAAGGGATGGTCCACCCTTCTTGGATGCCAATCTTATTCTCGACCAAAAAGAAAAACTAAGGTGATATATTTATTTTCTTAAGTAATTCATTTTGGATTGAATTTTTATTTTTATTTTATATAAAAATTTATTAGATATTGATTCAATTTTTTTAAAAATTAAATTCATGACAGGGGCTCAAGATAAATGTTAATCTATAGATATATATGATGATGAAAAGTGCAAAATATGTTTGCGTTGAGTCATGATATATTTTAAATATATATTATTTTCGCCCAAAAAAAAACAGTAGTGCATACTTTACGAGATTGAGAGTAACCTACACCTATAATGTTAATTGATAATTCTATAGTTAAAAAAAAAATTACATAAAATTTAAAGTTTTTTTGGGCTAGAGGGGAAAAATATTGTTAGGTCAATTTATATGATAATTGAGATAATTTTTGTTTAAGTATACTTCACAATATATTTAAGAGAATAAATTATTTTAAATAATAATCTTAAATTTTGATTTAAAAAAGTCAAAGCATATAATATACTTCTTTAATTATTTTGAATACTAAATTCATTAACTTTTTAGATCAAAAATTTCTTATATTCATAACGAGATAGTAACAAGGGAGGGAACTCACTAAAATAAGTATATAAATAGATTTATACATATTGTGTCTATTTTTTTAAATAAAATGATATTATATTTTTTTCTAAACAAAATGGTATTATATTTTTTTCAAATATAAGAGAATTTAGATTCTAATTTTTTATGCCTACAAAAATGTATTTGAAAATTTCTAAAAAAACATAATACTGTGAATTTTGCAGAAAAATTATATTTCTTACAAACATAAGAAAGTTAATTAATTACCCTTGCAAAATTCTGAATGTGGATGCTATGATTGTTGGTTGGTATAAAAAAAATTTCTGATTATTAATTATTGTTGAAGGGGGTGGTATCAATTAAATTTAGAAAATTAACAAAAGCTAAGAAGATATTATCTTAACTGCAATGATTAAGATGTGGACAACCAATTGGTTTTTGTTAAAGAGATTAACACCAAACTGGAAAAGATAATCATGATTATAGAGTAGTAAGCACAAAGTGAATGGAAAGACGTAAGAACCCTTCCCTTCTAGTATTAGTCATGCTACTCTGAACTAGTAATATTTTTGAAATAATTTTTAATTTTGTTTTTTTATCATTTTTATTTTAAGAAATAATTTTAGAATTTTAAAAAAACCAAGAAATTTTCATAAAACAAGTATTCAAAATTAAATAAAAAAAAGAAAAAAACTATTTTATTTTTTAAATTATTTTTTAAAATAAAAAACATAAAAAAATAAAAAGTTATGACTACATAATACCTCTGATATTAGTGAAGCACACTTTCTCCACATACTTTTTAAACGTTCATCTTCCAAAATGAATCAAGAAAAAGTGATCACAGCTTTTGTGGCAACATTTTTGTATTCTCATTTTCCCCCATTTTTGTTTCTTAGCAGTTTGGTATAACATATATCGTTATCTTAATTAATCTTACTGTAGATACCCAATGCAGCAGGCCCAATAATCCCCCAAGGCCCACATAGCAGGATATAAATACCTACCCAGGTATGACCAATCCATCTTCCTCTAGCTAATTATCACA
>JASKGM010070588.1:0-13932 GCA_034509205.1 Ceratonia siliqua
AATATAACCCAACCTTTTAACACGAATGGCTTTGATCTATGGTACAGAGAAAATCATTCGGACATAGTCGGAATTTATAGGGAACTATGATATCTTATATCACGTGAGGGGCCTGAACCGCCTTCGGGTGGTTACGTTATTCGTCACCCACGGTTGATGTAGGCTCGGTCACGGTGAAATTTGATTGGATATTTGACACGGTCACGTGATGTAGACTCAGAACTCGCTTGCTTATATTATCGGGGTCGGTTTTCCTTGAATTTACGATGGCACCCATGTCAGATAAGTTGTAATTTGTCAAGAGGAGTTGGGGGAGGGGGAACTGGGGGATTGAATATTGTATTACTCCAATTGAAGACGTGTCTACGCGTGCGTGTGGACACGTGTCGGAAATTAAACCGACATCGGGTTAGGCGGTTCGGGCCTGAACCGCCTTTAGGTGCGGTGAGGTAGTATAGGGGAATGGATGCACAGGATCCAAACTTACCCAGATGTATCTAGATTGGCGTTACACCTCACACGTATGACGTGCTGGCGCGGACCCCTTAAGCTTTTCTAATTAAATATAATTTAGGGAACATGGAGTCACGCTCGCGCCGACACCTTACATTAATTTTGTTTTTATTTATATATTATATTTTTGCTCTATTATTAACTATTTTTATTAATATATCAGATTTATTATAATTAATAAAGTCGTTAATAGAATAAAATATTAATATTAGTGAGGAACCAAAAGAAAAGAGCGCCTATAGTTGTTGACGCAGGGGAGAAGTGCTGTCAATTATGGAAGCATAAGGGAAGAAAAAAGAAAATCTTAATATATTTAAGAATATTTAATGACAATTATTTTCATTTGCCTTTTAGGTAAATCTGAAATATTTTTTTATCTTTTAATTTATCTTTTTGGTAGAGTAAAAAAAATTTAATTCAACTATTTTGGTTGAATTTTATTTTTTTGTTTAATTTATATTTTTTTATTTAAAAAATTGAATTGATAAAAATAATGAGTTGAATTATTGTTTTGATTATAATCAAATTAATGTAAATCAAAAAAATATTTTAAAATTTTAAAATTTATATATTATATTATATGTAATGTAATATTATATATTTATATATAAATATAAAATATTTAAATTAATAAAAATAAAAATAATCAATAATTAATTAATGTTAATATACTTAAAAATAATTAAATATTAAATAATTTTATTAGCCTTAAAATAAATTCGAAATTAAATATAATTAAATTTTTATTTAATTCAAAATAATATCAAATAATAATTTTTTTATTTTTTATTTTTTAAAAAGAATTTCTCATTTCAATTTTTCCTTTCTCTTCATCAACTTTTTTTACTTCTCTCAGTCACTTGTCTAACTCAATTTCTTCTCTCCCTTCTTTTAATGTGCCCCACTTTTTCTAAATGTCTTCTCCTATCTTCTACGTCACTTTCTGTTGTCCACTTACTTTCCTTCTTCGTTTTTTTTACTTTTTCCAAAAACAATTCCCTTCTCCTCTTCGCCGTCTAGACACAGTTATACTTTTGGCAAATTCTATCGCGCGGTAGGATAGGATTTTTTTTAATATTAATAAATTATTGTTGATATACCTTTTAAAGAACTTTTAAAAAAATTTTATTTATAAATAAATAATATTAAAAAAATTATGAATAAATAATTTAAAAAAAGTAAAAAAAATTTTTAAAAAAATTATATAATATAAACAATAATGAATTAATATTAAAAATAAAAAAATAAAAAAATAAAAAAATATAAGATTTAAATTTTAAAATAGAAAATTAAGTCACATCCTCCCTTTTTTAATGTTTTTTTAAAATTTTTTTTTAAATTAATTAATTATTTTTTATCTTATATTTTTTTAAAAATTTTTAAAAATTTTTTTAATTTTTTCTTAAATTTTTTTACATTCCTTTTACTATTTATCTATAATTTTTTTATTATTCATTTATCACTTAAAAAATTCTACAACAAATATAAAAATGTCTTAAAAAATTTTTAAAAATATATCATATAAAAAATAATTAACTAATTTTAAAAAATAAAAAAAATATCAAAAAAATATCAAAAAATATTATAAAAAATTATAAAAATGTCTTACCGCCTACTTGTCACATAAGTGGGCGGTAAGATAACAAGGGTCTTTTAAAATGTATAGTACAGCGGACCGTACCATTTCTTCTCAGTGAAGGTATTTGCTCTTTAGTTAAATGATAAATCATTAAATATTCATATGTTATTATTAGATTTAAAATTTTTATAATTGTTGTATGTATTGTTAGGTTTTATTTTTTTAATGAGTTTTATATTTCTTAAAAAATATTAGTGAGGCACCATAAAATTAATCTATAAAGTATAAAACATTAAAACCCCATTTATGCAAATGAAAAAAATGGCTTATCTTAAAAAAAAAAAAAAAAACTACTCCCAACATAAATCAAGAACTTCATTACCTAAACATGGAGACGCAAAATTCGGGTTGGAATTATTAAGTGGGGAAACTGGAGATGATGGGAAACGTGGAACTCAGCAAAGATCCTCATAGCAGCAAGCTGAAGCATATATGATGATGAAAACATAAACAAACGTTGATGCTAATATGCTGTGTTCAATGGTAGATAGGAGGATAATGTATCTTCTATATATTTGATTCTGGATTAAATTATTGTTTTTGTCATTAAAAAATTATTATATTTTTAATTTGATCTTTTATTTATTTTTTAATGATTATTTAATGTGTATTTTCGTTTACAAAAAGGTCTTTAAGAATTGAGAGAAAAAATCATGTTGTTTTTTTTTAACAATAATATATAATTAAAAAATAAAAAAATTATTGAATTACTAAATTGAGAATTAATTTTTTATAACAAATATTAATTCTCTTAATTTTATATAAAATTAACTAGATAGGGTGCAGTTACGCGAATAGTAATCATCTATTCACTCTTGGATGATTACGATACATTTTATTTTAATTACATGTAATCAAATTTTAATTTCAGTTACATGTAATTAAAAAAATCGTGCATAATGGTTATATATTTATTTTTGGACAGTCACGATCTAACTACACTGTATCCAGTTGCTCGTCAATTGAATGAAATTCGAATCCAAAAAATTTTATATTTTGAAATAATTTTAGATGAACGGGTTCGGGTATGAAGATTTAATTTGAGGATTAAAAAATAATATGGCTAAGTCTTGAATTTTTTTTGTCAATTGATAATATTTTAATGTTTGGGAGAGTGAGTGTTTGAATTCCTAATGTTAAAGTTAATTAATGCTTAGTATCAGGAAATGTGTTACTTGAACTAATGCTATTAGATTTGTTACCACTAAATCTAATTTGAAAATGAGTTTTAATATTTTTGTATGATATACAAAATTTGAGTATTATAATATCTTCTTTTTTTTTAATGGAAAAATATGTTGGTCTTATTCATACCCTACTACTATCACACCAAAAAAATAAACAACAAAAACTCTGAAAAATAAATCTGAATCTTTATAATCAATAATGAGAAAAAGGAGAATAATCCTTTAGGTCATGGATCAATGTTCTCTCATGTTAATAAATTAGGATGACACTATTATATTTAAAGAAATATAGACACTATATAAGATTTTTTACTTAATTAATAAATTTTATTTATATTTATTATTTATAAACTTAAATATAATGTTATCATATTCTCAAATCAAAATCTTTTATATATATGTTCTTCGTAACAGCTTTATTTCAAAACATTAGGAGGAGAATGTGGAAATTTTGACCCTTGGATTCGGATCCAGCAATTGCACGAGTTTCAATCCCATCATGGCCGTCCAACATAAATTGAGCAGCCATGATTGAAGCTCGAATTTTTTCTCTGCACAAGTTATGAGATACTTTTTTTCAAAAAATTTTGACAAAATCATGTCTGTCCAACACGCGCGATCTAACCCAACTGCACGATATCCTTATTCCAGACTCTTTGAGTGGGATTTTGATTTGACCTTGGAACATGGCTAAAAGGTTAGACACATACTATCCTACTATTCTATACTTTATATTTTATATTTTTTAGTTTTTAACTTTTTAATAATTTTTAATTTAAGAAATAAGTTAAAAAAATTATAAAAATAAAAAAATTCATAACACAATAATTCCATAATAATTCAAAAAACAAAACAAATATATATATATATATATAGAGAGAGAGAGAGAGAGAGAGAGAGAGAGAGAGAGAGAGAGAGAGAGAGAGAGAGGTTGGGCATAACTAAACTATCTAAATAGATTGTTATCAAAATATGAATAACTTCTATATAAACAAATAAAAATAATTAACAGGTAACAATCCCTAATTCTTAAATTAGAATAGAATTAAATAATAAAATACACATAAACTTTATCATCTGCGTAATTCTTACTTGGTTAAAAATAACGCATCCTCAAATTTTGAAAAGAGGAAGAACATATATAAGCTTTGGATGTACAACCACATTGGGAATAATAAATGCAATTAAAATAGTCATTATTAACAATTTCATTATTATTTTTTCTTAATTATCTTAAACATCATAAATAACAATATTGGTAATTTTACCCTTTTTACCCTAAGCATGCGTATGTTTCATTTCATCAATTTTAACATGAACAGGTTTTATCTCAGGTTTTTTTTTTGGTCAATTAATAGTATTTTATTATCAAGAGAAGTGATAATTTAGGGTATAGAAAATGTGTTATTTGAACTAATGTTCTTGAATTTATCTCACCAAATTTATCTTAACATTTTATGTGACAAACACATTATCATCATAGTCCATAATAAAATTGTCATGATCATCCATGTTTGAAGGATATCCATTATCTAATTCAATGATAATTCCCTTAATGATAGGATCAATTATAACTTCTTGAAGTTTCTTATCACAATATTCTTCTACTAATTTAATAGTCACACATTTTATAATTGCTGGCTCCATTCACATCTTCACATTGTGCATCAAATATTTTCCTGTAAATTTCTTCCATATTCCTTTGACAAGTAGGATATTTCAGATGAATTTGATTAGTTCAATCATAAAATTCACAGTAATCAAGTTAATTATTAGTAGAACAACAAGAACAAGTTAATTATTGGTAGAATAACGAGAACCTTTATATATTTTGAATAATTATTTGTAAAGTAATATAATAAAATAATAAAAACTTGATAGCAGTCATAATGTTGACTAGTCAGATCTATGAGATCTTTGTAATTACTGTGATTGATCATACCTTTTATTTGAATAATAATTCATCATATTATGTGTATCATCATACTTATCATATCTGTTACTGCAAAGAGTATGCTGATGTAGCCTACTTCGAGGGTAGGCACCTCCATAGAAAAAAGATAAATTTGTTTTGAATGTTCTTCTTTCATTCCAAACTTCCCCAAGCAAAATATGGGTTCAAGAGTACAAGATTAACTTAGAGTAATACAACTTAACGCCTAATACATAAGTCCTAAACAACAAGACTAAATTGACATTAAATAACACTGCTTCACTGGAGAATCGGGGCCTTCTAGGCTTCCATGGATGATTGGGCTAAAGGGGGAGTATATTGTTGGACTAGGCTGGTTAAGAGAGTGGTCTAGGTCATAACATTCCATACCCCTTGAGAAATACCTTGTCCTTAAGGTGTAGCCATGATGCACACTCATTTGGGGAGGTTTGATAGAAGGCTATTTGCAATAAAATAGGCCCAAACTTCCAAACTCTAGCTTGCAGTAAACCAAGTAAGGCATAGAATTTTAGAATAAGATAGAAACCACAACAACCAAGGTAGCCAAAATAAAGCACTAAAACAGAAAATATCAAAAGATAAATAGAAGCAATATGTAAAGGAGAGAACCCAAGAATTGGAACCTCTAGGATCAAAGATTAAAATGCCTTCATCAAAATCCAATGAAAAAAAAAAAGAAAATAAAAAGTGGGGACTCTTGAAGCTGGGTCATTAAAATTTGTGGTTGTGAAAGAGTGTCAAATTGAGGGTTATTTTGTGGCATTGAGTGGAAATGGGGGTTTATACTAGCTGAGGATTTAGAAAAAGGTTGAACTAGTGCTAGCAGGGGTTGAAGGGGAAAGGTCAGGGTTTTGATGCCAGATGTTCGGTGGTCACGGGAAATGGGTGATTTGGGAAAGGGTGGAGTTGGTTATGGCAACGTCAGCGAGGAATATTGCGGTGTGGGTTGGGGTTTGCTAGGGTTAAGGGTGGTTGAGAGTCAGAGGGTGTGCTGGGTTGGTGGGGCGAAGAGGATGACTGGAGATGGTGTTGAGATCATCGCTGGGTGGATAAAGGGCCGTGAGGAGGGTTTCAGGTGGGTGGGGTAGAGAAAAAGTGGCAGCGGGAGAGGCTTGGTGTGGAGCTTGGGGTTAGGTATCGAAGAAAACTAGTGAGAAAAAGTGTGTGGTATAGGCAGTCATGTGGTGTTGTGTTTGTGGGTGACCAATGGTCAGTGGGTTCTGCCAGAGTTAGTGAGTGCCGAAGGCTGGGGATGGTGTTACGAAAGGGGCAACGATTGAAGAGGGGTCGATAACCGTGAAGGAATGGGCGATGGATGACGGTATGGATGTCGATGGTAACGCTAGGTATGGGTTTGGACCCAGTTTGCTGAAAATAACCCATAGTTGGTGGTTGAGGGAGAGCAGATGGCCAGGATGAGTTCTAGACGGGTGGCTATGTGGTCGCTAGCGATGATGGTGGACTGTGAGTGAGCAGCCATTGCTGGTGAATGAATGACAGGTCGGCTATTGATGTATCCTACTTCGAGGGTAAGCACCTCCATAGAAAAAGATAAATTTATTTTGATTGTTCTTATTTCATTCCAGACTTCCCTAAGTTAAATAAGGGTTCAATAGTACATGATTAACTTAAAGTAATACAGCTTAATGCCTAATACATAAGTCTTAAACAATAAGACTAAGGGTGCGTTTGGGAGCAATTCTAGCGCTCCTAAATAAGCTTATTTTTAAAAATTTAAGTGCTTATTTTGTTTTTGTCTTTTGTTTGGGATTAATTGAAAAAGCGCTTATTTTAAAAATAAGAAGGAATAACTGCTTATTTTTTGAAGTAGGAAAATGTTGCTTAAAAAATAATCACCTGCAATAGAAGAAAGATAATAATTTTTGGACTTAACTACCCCTATACATTTTAACTAATGACCAAATTATCCTTAGGGTTTTTTCCCCTTTCGTTCTGCACATTTTAACCATTTACCATTATCGGCTTGGCACTTCTGTGCATATGCTGTCACTGCCGTCACCGACGTTAAGCCTCTGTCTGACGTCACCATCGTCTAAGGTTGCTTCCGTCACCATCGCGATCTTCTTTCCCGATTCCTCCATTTGTGGTAGGTTTTCGTTTTCCTCTTTCCCCTTTCCCCTTTCCCCTTTCCATTAAAAATATTGAGAATCATACTTATATGCTCGTTATAATTAGAGCTGTTGAGGCTTGCACAGATCTGAATGTTTCTTGTTTGTGCCTGAATTATAGAGTAAGATATTAGCCGTTGGCTATTGCCAATGCTTATTTCGCTTTGTAATGAAGAATTTTCTTGTTTGTTTGATACGATCTGGCTTATAATTGCGGGTTTTAAACTTTTTTTGAGTGGGATTATTGATTATGTTATGAATTATACCATTTGTACGTTCTTTTATTGTCTGATTATGATTTTGAGTTTTGTTTGGAAATGTACACATTGTGGTTTTTGTTTTTTAAGTATAGATTTCGGTCTCTATTATGAGTAAGCATTTGGGATGTTCTAGAATGAGTTTGGGTAGCATATTACCGCTGGTTTTCCTATGCTTTTTTTCATAATGTTTATTAGGTGTTTAGGTTAAAGGTTAGTTTAAATCATGGTGTTTGAAGTTACATGTGACTCCAAAATGTATGATTTATGGATTTCAAGTGTTGATTTATTCCCTCCCTTTCTAAGGTTGACAAGTAATATAGAATTTGATTTTATTTGAGTGGTCACATTTGAAATAACTTGAAGTTGGGAAATATGTGAAATATGAAATTTGATTTCCAATAAATCATTTCTTTGACTTCAAATTGACTTGTTTTACATTTTCTTTGATTATGCAATGCCAAATCTTGGTAAAGCTTTTTAGGAACCAGTTTACTTCGAGGAACCAAAGCAGTGTTATAATCGAGCAAACATTATGGGTGATTTCTATCCTTGAGAAAATTGCTATTTTGATTTCATTTCATTTATATTTTGTTGTTTCTTGATTTGGATGGAAGTCATACTTCTTTATCCTTGAGAAAATTATTCTTTTGTTTTGTTTGCTCAGGTAAATTATAGTTATTATAAATAAATAAATAAATTTATTTATTTATTTAACTAATTAACATGAGGTGGCGACAAAAGAAAACAACTGCCACCTCAAAAGAAAACAACTTGAACTGGGTAATAAACATAATTGCTAAAGACTATTCAAATAAATGTTAATGTATATACAATTTCTTTGCTTTTCATTTCATTGTGGTTATTTGTGGTTTTCCTTTTGAATTCATGGAGCTTAAGAGGAACAATCTGTAAATAATATATAAATATTTATAAGGGAGGTAAAAGTGGAACTTGGTTAATAAGCCAGGAGGTCTTCATTTTTTTTTAAATACATTAACTTGTGTATCATTGTAAAGATTCATTGTGTAAAATAGTTATAATATAAACACAAAGAACTCTTGTTTACAACCCAAACAGTGATCATCTTTGTAACAAAGTCTATATTATTATGTTTATGGCAACTAAACTGCCTACTATGGGACAGTAAAAGTGAATCAAAGTTCCTTTATATGAAAAATGCCTTTGGCAAAAGATTACCTAAACTATTATGCCTTTGGCGATAAAGCAGTGAGCTGAGCCTCAAGTGTCACCTAAACAATGTCTTTGGCAAAGGATAAACCCATAGAGAACCAGAAAGTAAAAGTGAAAAATCTTTGTGAAAGATGTCAAGCAAGAAAGCCAAAGTGGGTACTATTTTTTTGTGATTAGTGGTGGTATTTGGTGATTAATATGTGATCTTATTCTTGTCATAAAATTACAGCATGTAAGTGTGGCTATGAAAAGAAAACTTAGTTGATTACATATGGGCCTATTAGGCGTGCACTGGGTGTCTTTGACTATTAAAAGTGGAAGTGTCTATCACTTATGCAATAAGCTTTTAAAATAGATCAAGTGTCTATCATTTTGGTGAATGATGGATCAAGTTAGTTTGGAGTTATTCTTCATAATTGATTTTGGATTTTGATAGTGAAAGATTTGTTTCCAATTGCACTGTAATTGTCATTTGCCAGTTGCTATATGGCATCATAGATGAGACATTACCTATGATACTATTTTGTTCATAAAAGAACCAAAAAATTTGGCATAAATAACTGTTTAATGCCCATTTTGTTTGTGTTGTATTTCTAACAAGATATTATATATGATAATTTTTGATATGTTTGTATATGACTTCTTGTAGCTGTCATGTAGTCATGTCTTTGCCTTAATGTTTTATTTCAAAGCTAGGGAATGCAAATGGTTGAGTAAAGACCTTTTTAATAGTATATACAAAGTTCATGGCGTTATGGGAATGCTTTGGGAAACAACATATTAAAGTTCTTAAAATAAAAAGGTTCCTTATGATTTAAATTAACATGTATCCAAGATCAATGCATGCTTTAGTGATATAGAATTACAGATAATTGTACTATTTTCTCATATATGGGTTGGTAGAATGCCAGTAATGGTTGTGGATAGTTTACTTAGAAGAACACCACATTGAGTAATATCATCCACTGTTTTTGTAAATTTTATCATGCACTGTAACTATTAGAAGAAAAGGACATCTATACAAATAATTTATGTACTTTTTCAATTACATAATACCTTATTAATGCATTTTAGATTGACTCCAAGAATTAAGGAAACCATATTGGTAGTGGTTGGATAATCACATCAATCTCAACATCTGAAAAATATTGAAGGTAAACAAGTATAAATGTATTTGTTATGATGTTAGTGTAAGTTAATTTTCTTATTAACATTATAATGGCATAGACTTTGCTGTTTTATTGGAAGTTAAGTTTATTATCATATACTCGTTTATGCAATCATGTGATGAATGTTTAATTGTGCAAATATGGTATGTGGATCCAATGTTTGATTATGCAAATTTTGTTATGCTTGAAATATGATTTGAAATTTAAAATGACATCAAAGTTACCTCCGAGAAGACTAACAATGAGTCAGCTCAACAATGTAAGCGAGGCTTTGGTGAAGGCAAACATAATGATTCAAATACTGAGATATTCTTGAAAGTGTGTATTGAGGAGCTAGAAGTTGGTAATAGACTCCACACACATTTTACCAAGGAATGGTCGGCTCATGTTGTTGAAAAGTTTCATAATGAGACGAATAAGAATTATGACAAGAGATAGCTCAAAAAAAGATGGGATTGTTTGAAATAAAAATTTGACATTTGGGCACGATTGGTAGATAAAGAAGCAGGCCTAAGATGGGATCCAGTCAAGCAGACTGTCATAGCACCTCCATAGTGGTGGGAGGCTAAGGGAAATGTATGTATATGTGAAATTCAATGAATACACATCTCATATGTGAACTTTTTTATTTTATTGATTATTTATTTGTTAACTTCACTATACAGGAAAATCCAAAATACCTACTTTGGAAGGAACAAGGTCTAAAATTCTTGTCTTTGTTGGAAAGATGCTTTAGGGATGTGGTTGCCACTGGGGCGTACATTTTTAGGCCTCCTACCTTAAATGATCCATAAAGCCCCGCTATTGCAGTATGAGGAAGACGCTGCTTCTGCTGGCACTTTAATTGGTGATACTGAAGGCTTTACTCCTGATCCGGGGCTTCCCATCAATGAATGACTAAGTAAGGTGAACAACAATCAGCACAAGAGGAAGAGAATTAGGAAATGAGATCGAAAGAGTAGAGGTGCATCGTTGCAACAATCACTGAACCGAATTATAGATAACATTCAATCTATTTTCCAAACAACAGTAACAACAGAAGATAACGTTCCTAGTATGTCTAAAAATGCTAGACAAGGTTCCTGGATTAGATATAAAAAACCCAAAATACTTCATGGCTACCAAACTATTCTTAAAGAGGCATTATATGTCGGCATTTGTTCACTTGTTAGAGACTTATCCTGAATCTATCCTTGAGTGGATTAGCTACTTCACATGGGAGGAACTTAGCCGTATTAAGTGAGAATGTTTATGTTGTTCATGAGAAATTTGGATACATTTAGAAACTTTGATGGGATTGTTCTTTTTTATGTTTATGTTTCATTTGACTTGGATTTATGGTTGTTTTCATTATATGGTTGTTGTTGTTGGATTGTCACATGGTCTTTAATATGATGCATAGTGGGTTTATGTTTTAGTAGTTGTTATATGGTTTATAATTACATGATCAATGACGTTATCAATTGATAGTATCGTAATTGTCATTGGTCATTGATATAAATTATGTTCGATTGCATAGGATAAGTATTAATTCATACACAGATAACACAACTACTAAGGCGAGTTGTAGTCCAATGAGTTATAACTCAGACACAGATAATGATGCTAGTTCAAGTAGGACAAAGCAACAACAACATCTCCAATTGCAATTGTATGCACATGTTGCTACTGTTGCTGTTGCAAGTCATAGGTTGAACTATTACAACAAGACGCCGATGAGGACATCTAAACTTACAGGTAATGAATGGCTTCAAGAACTTAAAAAAGGACATCCCAGACATTTTTTCGAACAATTCAGTATGATGAAACATGTATTTGATCAACTAGTGAATGACTTAATTGAGACATATAGATTTAGACAAACAGTCAGGTTTAGCAAAAATGAGGCTATTGTTATATTTTTGTATGCTCTAGGCTATGGCGTCTCAAGTAGACAACTTCAAGAAAGATTTCAACATTTTAGAGAAACTATATCCAAACAGTTTCACAAAGTATTAAAAGTTGTTGGAAGATTGGGTCATGTCATTATTAAACATAATGATTCCTTATTTAGAGATACTGCTAATTGTATTAAAGATGATGATATGTATTGACCTTTTTTTAAAGGTTGTATAGGTGCTATAGATGATATTCATATTGCCGTTCATGTTCCTCTAGAGAAGAAAGTTTATTTCATTGGAAGGAAGGGATATACAACTACAAATGTTATGACTGTATGTGATTTGAATATGTATTTCACATTTGCACTAGTTGGCTGGGATGGAGCTCATGATACAAAAATTTTCATGGACACTGTATGCAATTCAGCGTCAAATTTTTCTCATCCACCTTAAGATTATTTCTTGTACTTTGTTATTGATTTTGTAGGTATCATGTTTAAATTGGTTTCTAACATAATCATATTTCATTTCAGGCAAATACTACCTGGTGAATTTTGGATATCCTATGTTTGAAGGATACCTTAGACCTTATAGAAACACTAGGTACCACATTTCTCACTTCAAGAATGCCTCGCATTTTTGATCCAAAAATAAAGTGTTTAATTATTACCAATCAAGTCTGAGGTGTTGCATAGAATGATCATTTGGAGTGCTCAAATGAAGATGGAAGATTCTCTAAAACATGCCTAGTTACAAACTCGAAACCTTCTTCGGATAATGGAGACAATTGACGAATCACAATATGAAGGTATTCAACAAAATGACGATCAGTGGGAAGAGCCAACAAAATGATCAACAAGTAGAATGGAATATATAAGAGATGCTATTCGAGATAAAATGCTTGCACATTTGCTCCCTTAGTTAAATGTACAAATTTGGGACAACTTGATTGTCATGAATTAACTTAATCGAACGATATTTATTTATAGATATATTTCATCACTTCAATTATTATTTATCTTTCAGTCAGTTTAGAAATTCAATAAAAAATAATTTATATAAATTTCATTTGAACGAAGAGAATTCATATAACCGAATTATTCTAATTATGATGAAGTAAAAAATATCACATTTTTATTTATATCATCACATTTTAAAATTTATTTTTAATGAAAATAATGTAATATTCATCAATTGTAATAAATGATTTTTTAAATCTAAACAAAAAAAAAACACAAGTTACATATTTTTTATATATAAAAAAAGTTATTAAAATAAAATATTTAAATATTTTAAATATTTTAAATTAATTAATTTTTTACTTAATTTTTGTAATAAGTATCTTTTTATTCAAACACAATACAGAAAAAGTGCTTCTGAATGCCCTTATTAGTAATTTACCAGCACAACAGTGCTTTTATATATTTGCATCTAAACACACATACATAAATTTTTTTAAGTAAAATTACTTATGCATAATTAAATACAAACACTCAATACATATTTTTTTTAAATAATCACTTCTACTTGAAATAACTGTTAAAAAGTACAAGCTCATCCAAACTATTATTAAATTGACATCAAACAAATTGTTTCACCGGAGAGTCAGAGCCTTCTGGGCTTCCATGGATGACTGGGTTAAGGAGGGAGTAGATTGCTGAACTGTGTTGGTTAAGAGGGGTCTGGGTAATAACATATGCTCTTCTTATACTTTTTTTTTTACAAATTTTATAAATTTTTTATCTCAATCTTTATCATCATATCTATTATATCATACTAAATTTTAATATCTCCTAACATATTATATATATGAATTTATAAAATTTATAAATAGTAAATATGTGAAACTAACCATTGTCTATTTTGGATCACAAGATTACAATTAATTGGTGAGTCTTATTAAGTTATAGCACCTTTCCTTACAGTTAAGTTACAGCGTTCTATTATTTTTACCTTTCTTTATTTTTTATTTTTTTATTTTTAAATTTTAAAAATTAAAAATTAAAAATT
>JASKGM010070629.1:0-16143 GCA_034509205.1 Ceratonia siliqua
AGTGCCAATTTGATTTTTCCCTTTACCAGTTTCAAGTTCACCAATCTCAAGCAAATGTGCAATTTCATCTAACTTAGTAGCTTGCAACTCATCATGTTGTTTACTAGATGAACACATAATATTAACAATAAAAATTAAATTTGAGAAAAAATAATGAACTCGAATAACTTCTCTAGAAGCAACAACCAATACAAGTTGTAATCGATAGGCAAAACAATGCACATAGTATGCATAAGGACAATCCTTGAGAAATAGTGCTTGCAATCCATTCCATTCCCTTCTCATATTACTAGCTACATCATAACCTTGGCCACGAATATTACAAACATCAAGACTATGTCGAGAAAAGACAATGCACAACTCTTTTTTAAGGTTTAATGATGTAGTGTCTTTAACATGCACAAAATCAAAAAATCTTTCTTGTATAAGATCACTTTTATCAACAAATCTCAAAACAATATCTATTTGCTCCCTTTGTGATTCATCACATGATTCATCAACAATTATGCAAAACTTAGAATCCCTAATTTCTTCCCGAATGTGATCTCGAACTTTACTTGAGAATACATGTAAGATTTCCTTTTGAATTGTATGTGAAGTATACTTTGAATTATATGGTGCACTTTCTAACACAACTTTTGCAACTTCATCATTGTAAGATGCTAAGAGTTTCATCATTTCAAGAAAGTTACCCCTATTTTTTGATTCTAAAGTTTCATCATGACCTCGGAAAGCACAAATTTGAAATACTAACCAACGAACTGTATCAATAGATGCTTTAAGACGTAGTTGTTTCATCAAAATTTGATTTGAACTTTTCACATTAGTGATATTTCTGATATGCCCAGACTGATTCAATAAGTCTTCACAAGCCTTCACTGCTTTATGATGTGGTGAGTTAGGGTACTCTCTTATATGTTTGAGAAAAGCACACTTTTTTCCATCATTAACTTTTCTCCAAGCTTGAAATCCATTAACAGTAAAAGCATATACTTTAGCACATCCATTTGATTTTGGATTAAAGAAAAAACTAGGTAAGTAATAAGCAGCCTTAGTAATAAGAGAGTACTCTAACTAAGAAGAAAAGATGCTAAAACAACTATAGACAAATTTCCTTCGATTTTTATCTCCAGTAAGAGGATAACTTGTAAGTTTAGGTTGGTATGGACCCTATTTTAAATAAGCTCTTCGAACTTCATCTCTTTGATTTACAGGATGTTGCCATATTTGATGGCATTTACCTAGGTCACGCTCAACCAAAGAATTAATTATCAAATTCATTATAAGTAACGTTCAAAATCTTAGAAGGTTATTCCTCACATTCACATATTAGAGTTGGGGCACTATCAGGATAATTCTTTTCAGTAGGTGAAGATGCACAAGCTATCTTACTTTCCTCTTTGTCACTAGCTTTTATCTTGAAAAATAAATCAATTTTTTTACTCTTCACCATTATGCTGACATAAACTTATCACTTTCAAAATAATCTAATTACCTGAAAATCATTTAAATACAATTCAAACAACTATAAAAGTTTTTCTAAGTGTAGGCATTTGGCCATGATAACCATGGTATTAAGTATTAACCAAAAATCAATGACAGGTATAGATGTTTCTAAATAATCCTAAATTTTAAATAAATCAAGAAGTTATAACACAAATCCATAAGTCTATAAGTCCACAAATAACATAATAGTTAAATAAATCAAGAAGTTATAACACAAATCACACTTTAACTCTAGTAAACCCACTAATATATAAACAAATACAAATCAATTTCAACTTTCAACCTTGCAAATTGCAATAAATAAATAAAATGGAACCACAAGTTCACAACTCACTCAAATTATTTACAAATAAAATTAAATAATGCAGGGACCACTATAAAAAAAAAAAGAAAGCAATAATTTTAGGAAAAATATGTTAAACAATAAACTATGAAGTATTCAACATTGAAAGAAAAAATAGAGTAAAAAATACTAACCCACCGGCACACTGTCAGCTAGAGTTCCACAAGACCACAACTTTTAGTCTTCCACGAACCACAGTTGCAGGCGCATGATGACGAGATTCATAATGAAAAAGGTTCGTTGTTTCTCTTGTTCGCTTTTAGAAGTTTGCTTAAGTACAAGAGTCCAAAGACTTCAAGTGTCTTCAAATTCAATTTCAATTGAATTCAGTTGTTTAATGGTTAGACACTTAGACGTTCAGCTTTTTAGCTTGCTTTTGGATCATTGTGTGGCAGATTGCTTGCGTATAGCATACATTTTCTATTTTTTTTACTTATAAATTTATTTTTTTTATAATTTTTTTTAAAATATTATTTATAGTTATATTTTTTTGTTTGTTACACTTCTATTTCACATTCATTTTTAACTATTGATATATTATAAACAAATTACATAACAAATTATTTTTTAAAAAACAATTATATAAAAGAAAATTTAGGGGGACAAATTATTTATTTAAAAAAGTATATGTAAAAAAAAATTTTACATAAATTTTTTTTTTGGGGGGCCATAACCCCCTTATGCCTACACAATGATCCGCACTAGTTTTAAGAACTAAACCAACAAGTCAGATCAAAAACACCAGGAATCAGTCTCCTAATCGGTCCGTTCAACCCTTAAAAAGTGAGGTGCAAAAAATTGATTAAAAATCGGTGAACCGGTGCTAACCCTATAAAATTGAGGAACTGGGCGAGTTAGCAGTTCCCTTGGTTCTTGAGTTTTCTCCTGTCGAAAAGATTAGAAGAAGAAAAAGAAAGAAGGTGATGAGATCTTGATTAGAAGAAGAAGAAGAATCGGTGGAGATCGACGACGTTACCCTCTAGTTTCTTTTTGTTGCTGCCTTGGAAACGAAGGACTAGCAATCAATGGAGATCGACTGCGAGTGGGCTAGGTGATGGATAGATTTCAAGTTTGAACAGTCGCTTAATCCTTATTGTAAGTGAAAAATTTGAAGATGAACCAGAGAGGAAGAATGAAGATGTTTTTGTATAGAATATGTAGATGGAATCATGGAAGAAGGGAGAAGCTTCGCGAGAGGAAGAAGAGAGTCAAAAACCTTAAGGAGAATGGGAGAAGCTTCGGGAGGAAGGAAAAGTTAGGAGAAAAAAGTCAAAATGCATTTGTATTATTCTTTATATTTTGTACTTATGTGTTTTTTCATTTGTATTCTTTATATTTTTATATTTATTATCATTTTGTATTTATTATTATAATTTTTATTATCTTAGTGTTTGGACCAAATTTATAACTTTAAATTAAATTATCCAAAACATAGATTCATTATAATTTTTATTTATTTCATTGTAATTTTGACTTTTGAATTTATTTATTTTTATTTTATTATTTTAAATGTTGTATTGACTATTGAATATTATATCATAAAAATTGTAAATTTATTTTAGTTGTGATAAAATTATTTAATAATGTTTAAAGTACAATAATATTTATTATTTAGTTATTTTTATTAATCAATAATTATTATATAAAATAAATTATACTATATATATTATATAAATAAAAAAATAAAAAATATTTTTTAACTCCCACCCCGGATTGACCTTTATTTGAGGATAGTACATACACATGGTGCAAAACATATTCAGCGACAAACCAATGTAGTAATTTGCTTGTGAAAGGACCGCCAAAAAATAACATTGAGATGAAAATTTTTCAATAGTTATACTGAACTCATAACAGTGAACTAACATTGAGTATATTTGCTACCTCTATTGCACAAAGACAAGACAATCCACAAAGTTAAAGATAGGCCTAAGATTATATATATACACACACATTAAAGACATTGTTCAAGTCATTTATATGATCTTACAAATAAAAGTATTCTTTCTCGCCATCCTTCACTCCCTCCCCATTTTTTTTTATTTGACTACAAGTCCCTGAAAGAGTGGGACTGAGTAGAGAGAAAAGGATAGAGTAATTAATAATAAGTAATGGATTTGGATTAGCAATGGGTTAAACGGGTTTTGAGACTCAGAAATTGCAATGCAATACGGTTCCAAAACAGAAAAAGACCTTCTACACTCCTTGCTACTCTTCAGATTATGAACCAAGTAATCGCAGTTCTTCCTTCAAAACCAGCAATTTTGTTGATCATTTGAGATCTGATTCATTTTTCTCATGGTTCAAAAAACTGGATTGGCCATTAAATTGATAGAGGCAAAAAGTCACTAGTCCGATTATTATATATATAATACAGTATACTATATTATATATATAATAATTAATTAAATAAAAAAATTAGCTAATAAACACTAAAATATATCTATAATTTTTATGACATAATATTCAATAATCAATACAACATCTTCAATTACAAAATTCAAAATTACAAAAAATTCAAAAAATTACAATAAAGCTATATTTTTTATAATTTAATTTAAAGTTATAAATTTGGTCCAAACATTAAGATAATAAAAAAATAATAAATATAAAATGATTAAATATAAAAATACAAAAGAATACAAAAATACAATTGAATAATTTATAAAAAAAATTGTATGAATTGTTATAGAATATTGGTAATACCCAAATATTTAAATAGAAACCACTCCTTTTAAAATTATGAAACAAAAAATTAGTAAAAAAAAAAGGGATAACTTTTAGCCAATTTTAAAAAAAGAGGTCTCTCCCTTTTTCCCTAATATATATAGCAGCAAAATACCCCCAATACTTCAGCCACATAATACCCCTCTTTCCCCCTTGCTAATACTGTTCGACGCTTCTTGGAGAAAGTGAGGGCTGTTTTGGAGTCCCTTAGTGGCTGTAAGTTGGAGTTCGATACCATTTTATTCTAATAAGTATGTGTTTATCATCCTTCCTATGAAATTTAGAAATTTATGACAATATAGCATATTTCGAATGGTGATTTTGTGGGGTTATTGGGTTCTTTCATTTATAGAAAGTTGCTGGATACTTCTTTCTTATTAAATAAATTAAATCATAAAATAAAATCTGATAAATGCTTATCTTTTGTAAAAATTCCTTCCTTGTTTTTCATGTTCTCTTATTTGAAGTGAGTCATATTAATTGGTTGGGTAGTAGTTGGCTTGAATTTGAACAGTTTGATGTGTGTGTGTGTGTGTGTATATAGTATGATAAGGAATTATATTGGGGTTATAGGAATTTGGGAATACCCAAATTTGTTTTGAGGTAGAGTTTGGATGGAAGATAATCACCTCATTTTCTACACTTTGAGTGTGAGTGGATTCTTACTTATCCCTAGATTCCTGAATCGTTAAATTTTACTTTGCAATTCAATGATATTATTTGAACATGAATTGGAAGTGGTTTGAGTAAAGTAATATATATATATATATATATATATATATATATATATATATATATCTATGAAATTATTACTCTATTCTTAAGTATGAACTGTTTTCTCGTAGTGATTATGGGAACGCATGAATTGTATGAGAATTATGAAAGTGATCTAGAACCGCATTCTAGGATCCGTAGTAGAGTGGTGGTAGAACTACTAGGTGCACTTAGGTTGCAACCTTTATCAGTTGAGGGTAGCTCCTGATAAAGGGTACTTCTGTCAGTGAGTGCAATTTATCGCAAAATGTTGAGTTTGATTATGAATGGTTTCCTCCATATGAGAATGCTTTGGAAGGGAACAGGTAATTGAGTATTTCCCTTCGGTGAGTGCAGTTCTCGAAAGTGAGGATCGGGTTGCCCTCCAGTTGAGTTTTATCTTCTGGAGTGGAAATACTATTTTTTCAGTTTGGGTTCTCCCCTTGAATTGTTATGGATCCTAGGAATTTGTGATCTTTATTGAAGTATTGCTGGACATAACCACTCTTTGAACTTCATATTGTTAAATATTATTGTAATATGATTATGAAATAAAAATTATTTTCTCTCCTAGATGTAAGGTGCATTAGGTGCATATTATATTAAAAAAGTATTGAAACGAGGTTTCATATTATTTTAATGGTAATGCACTTTACACTTGGGAGTTCATGTATCAATTGGTAAGTCTGTTTTTCATTCACTTAGTCGGTGGACTCACCCCTCAAATTTTAACGTTTTTCAGATCAGGTCACTAGTGATTATCCTTCAGCTCCGTCTGCTCCCTTTGAACCCACTGACTAAATTGGTAGGTAATACTCTGAGTAATTAGTGGAGTACTTTGGTGATTAGTATACATTGTTGGATAGGTTGTTTTACATTATCTGAATAAGGGTCTTAGTCTGTAATAATGATAATTGAATTGTATATATGTAGTTAGTAGGTATAGTTCATGTTGGACCCCTTTATTATTTTCTGTTTAAGCCACTAAGGCTTCTGATTTATGGTGGGCCAGTCCACCTTATTTCTTAACATATTTGTACCCTGGAATAGTCCATATTTCAGGGGAAACTCTGCCAAAATTTTTATTAAATTATTGACCTAGAAAATTTTTGTGAAAGTATACTTAATTTCTATTATTCATTTAAAATGGAGAGTTAATGATATTAGTTGCAAGAGTATTTTAGGCTAGTAGGTTATTACCTGAATGGTAATTTCCTACCCAGTCACGTGCTCTAAAGTGGGGCGTGACAGATTAATTTAATTTGTTACTCTAGGTTGCTTTTATCTCTGATTCAAATTTGATGATGCGATTATGTTAAAATGCTCTTTTAATTAGTGAGTCATACTTGGTATAGTTTTCACTTTATCCTGCTAACATTTTGTTCCAACACTTTCTGATCTAAGGTTGTTTACGTCTTAGATTCAACTTGGTTCTATTTTAAATAATACTTCAATATGATTCAATCTATATTTTTATCATTCTGTGATTCACATGTTTGAGGTTTTATCTGTGTTTCCATGCATGATTTTAGATGTGTTTGTGAGTTATTTCACTTCAATTTGCATGTTTCGAAAATAATTTCGGATTGTATTCTTGGAAACTAAAAGTGCTAGCATGTGTTAAAAAAAAGGGGGTTGATATTGCTCTCTTTTCAAAATTGGGATGTACCGGGGTGTACTAGGCTGATTGATCTTGCTGGTAAAATGATTTGGATCTATTTATTTTAAAATTTTTTTGATGAGTCAAAAGTTTGTTTTCATTTTTTTTAAAAAAAAAAGATGATGCTTCTGATTCGCATCTTAATCCTACAATTTCAAAGCTGTCTTCATGCATTATGCGTTTGTGGGTTTAAATTTTGGATTTACTCCTTATTTATGGTCAAATTTAACCTCGCTAGATGATGCTATACTAGACCTTAAAGTCGTTGATGCAAAATTAACTTTGGAGGTGTCTACTGTAATTGTTTAGGTTCACCTAGCACTCTATGGCCCACAACCTATTTTATGAAACAAAATCAAAAAATGGGTCTAAGGCCCAAAAGCAGTCTTTTAAAATGACAATAATACACAATAAGGCTTCAAGGGCCCACTCAAATTAATCTAGGTTTCAAGGGCCCGTTCCAATTGACTTTCAAAAAATGGGTTTCAATGGCTCATTCAAATAAGTTTTAAGAGAACATTCAAATTATTTTGCATATGGGTTCTAAAAAGTCCAATTAAAGGTTTTAAGTGAATTTCAAGAAGAAGAAAAAAAAGAGCGGCCTAATATCTTTTAAGTCATTTATGAGAATTTCATTGTGAACCAATATTTTTTAAAAATCTGACTCTGGTCCCTATACTTTCAGAAATCTTATTTTGGCCTCAATACTTTTGGAAATTTAATTTTGGTCCCAATACTTTTAAAATTTTAATTTTGGCCCCAATGCTTTTCAAAAATTTGGTTTTGGTCCCAACATTTTGTGAAATTGCATTTTGACCCTAATGTTTTCTATGAAGTTTCATCTAGGCCCCAAACGTTTCAGACATATCAATTATGCCATTTTTGGAATTCAATCTAGGTTAACAAATTTATACCATTTCTTTGTCCAAATATTATGTGGAGATGTGTTCTCTCATTCTGTCAAGCTTTATGTGAATATTCATTTTCTCATATTGTCTTATTTCTTTATAAACATCATGTGGGAAATTGTTCTCCTATTTTGTCAAGTTTTATGTGAAAATTTATTTTCTCATATTGTCTTATTTATTCACAAACATTATATGGTGATATATTCTCCCATTCTGTCAAGCTTTAGTGGAAATTCATTTTTTTCATATTGTATTAATTCATCCATAGATGGTGGGTGTGGTTTATTCTCCCACATCATTATCTAGAACACTGTCACCTTAGGAAATTGATCATATATCTTTCCTAGGTACAATCTTATCAAATTATTTCAAACTACATGAACCTTGATCTCGTTAGGGGTACGTAGGCACTTACACAATAAAATAGGTTCGGTTCTTTCATATCTTGTTTTCTCTAAATCATGATAATTGGTGGCGACTTTATTTTTTTATCTTTATATTTTTTTTTATCGCTTTAAGGTCATGATAGTGTATTTTTTCTTGCTGTCATATTGTGACAAAGAGTGTTTTTCTTTATTATTATTATTATTAAACTAACGGAGGAAATTACAAAGAGAGTTCATACTTGGAAAATAAGGGCTTATAAGAGTATTAATGATATCTATATCTATACTACTATATATGATTTTTAGAAAAATGATATCTTTGGAGTATTTTATATATTTTTTAATTAAAAAATAATAGGTAATTATTTAGTAATTTTCCATTATCTCTTTACATAAATTAAAAAAATGTATTATATCCTATATATAATATAAATAATTACATATTAATTTATTTTTCATTAAATGACAATTGATGATTTTTATTTAAATTTATTAATTTATTTAAAATAAAAAGAATGAATTGACATGTAGAATAGTGCATATCAAGACACTGGTTATTATATATAATTTTAAGAGAGTTGATCTCTTTATTATATATATATAATTTTAATTTTTTTTTTAAAAAGTCCTTGGATAGCTATTTAGTAACTTTTCACTATTTTTTTTATAAATTTTAAAAAATATATTATAATATACTTATACATATATAAATATGAATAATTGTATTAATTTATTTTTTATTAAATGACAATAATTAATAATTTTTATTTAAATATAATTAAAATAAAAAGAATAAATTAATAGTATGATAATATGACGGTTGTGTATGATTAGTTGGAACTTGGAAGATTAGAATTAGGTATACTGAAGATGGAAGATAGCAAGGACAGTTCCTATTTAAAACAAGGATGTTGTTATGCTACAGTCCCAAAAATGAGATTGTAACATAATTTTCGATATCTAAATTTAATTTTTTTATCTTGATTTTTTTTATTTTTTAATATTAATTAATTATTGTCTATGTCATATAATTTTTTTAAAATTTTTTAAATTTTTTTATATACTATTCATCTATAATTTTTTTGATACTATTCATTCATAAACAAAAATATTTTTTAAAAATATAAAAATTTTTTAAAAAATCTTAAAAAAGATTAAAATAAGCTACAGCCCCAAAGTGAGGCGGTAGCTTAGAATTGACCTTTTAAAAAATTATCTTTCAATGTTCTTATTCAACTTTTAAGTTGATTTATATAGAAATTAATTATGGTGACTTTTCTCATAGGATCTTGTTATGCTACTCATCAAATATTGTAAAAATACTCAGTAATTTTTTATTTTTTTATTTTTATAATTTTTATTTTAAAAAAGAATTTAAAACAAATAAAAAGCTACATTGGATGTATGATTAGGATTATAAATTATAATTTCATGGTGTTTTCTCTGCGGCTACTTAAACTCTACGTTGGACGGCTTCTAATGGAATGGGCCAAACGTCTCATCCCCTCTTGTGCATTCTTCCAAGGGATATCTTGACACTTCACATTAAAAGAAAAAACTAGCTTATTATATATTTTTAAATTTATTTCTTCTTTAAATAAAATATGTGGTTAGTTTTTAAAATAATTATATTTCATTAAATTTTAAAAATTAAAAATATAATTAAACCTATAATATTAATAGATAATATAAAAAAATTACTATATTAATAGAAGTAGTTATTGATAAAATAAAAGAATAATATAAAAATAAAATTTTATTATATTTGTATAGCCTTTAAAATTATATATATTAAAATAAATATGTTAATGAAATAATAGATCTAAATATATTATGTCTACTCGTTTGTCTATGCTAATGTCATATTTTTTCTATTACGAGAGGATTTGGTTGCTTGTTGGGACATTTGTTATTTTGTTATGACAATACCGAACCCGGGCTTCTGTTAGTTCAACATTTAAATCTCTTTAGGCCCAATCGGAAGAAGAAAAATACTCCGGGCTTTAACAGGGAAGTGGGCGAATTGGTTCATCCCAGTAAGTTAACGGTTAAGTAGATAATTAGTTAATTTATATTATGAATTTTGTTAACATTATCTAATGAGAGGATTATTTTGAAGATGGAAGTAAGATTATTGAACTAAATTGAGGCGCTTTAAAATTGAGAGAACAAATTAAAAGCAAAAATATTTTTAAAAGATCAAATTATTAATTTACTCGTAAAAGAATAATTTAAAAAAACTGTATCAAGAATTGTGTTGTGAATCCGTCTGGACATAGAATAACTTTAGAAAGGTTCTAAAAAATTATTTGATCACTTATCGGATGAAATCTAAGACTAAGGGACAAAATTAACATAAGAGGTAAAATAATAATTTTATCTTGTGTCAATCGATGGTTACAAGGGTTCACAAACATTATGTTTGTAAATTAAACAAACTAATGTTCAACATTGAATTCTCATGATTTTAAAAATTATCAAGAGTGTAATCATAAGTATTTGGTGAAGTGACTTCATGATTAATAAACTTTGATCATCTTAATGACAATTAAATAATCTAAAGTTTATTGGAGCTTGAAATTCCTATGTCCAAATGGATTCCCTACCTAATTAAAAGGATGTTGAGGTTTCTCTTTTACTCCTCATAATTCTCACTATTCAATATGCATTTGTTAAGGAGAATAAACAGAAGGTTCATGATTAAGGGATTGTCTGTAACAAGTACATTTAATATTAGTAAGCTTACTAACTATTGAATGGACTTTTATACATGATGCATGCATCATGAGCATATTAATTCTTATTTGATGGTTATTCACCTTCCATAATAAGCAACTAACTATGGGCATAAATACTTATTACAAAGTAAATTGGGACCCTCCCACTCAATTGTGCTACCCAGTATCTTCATACTTAGCATAGTTGAAGAGCGCTTTTTATTTGGCCCATTAATCTATCAACAGAACTATTATGGGTAGTATATTGATAGGTTAATGTCGAGTGTGTTAACCAACTATTTCATCATACTTGGATATACCACTAAGTATGCTTATATGGGAAGTCATAATTAATATTCTACCTAGGTAGACTTATCACGTAGGAAATCTATTTCATTCATGGTTTGAGTATATGCCCACCTATAGAAAGTGATATAAACTCTATGACAACGGACTAATTGTTGGAGGTCATGGGTTTTAGGATTACTAGCATCTCTCTCATTCAATATTTTAATTAATTAATTAATTATGATTACTTATTCTAAATTAATTTACCAAGTTTTCAAACATGCATCTCTTTAGAAAACTTAAATAACTTATGAACTTGGATTCCTTTCTAAACGTTTTAGATATGATTTGTGTCAGTAACTTTTACTAATTATTTAAGAATTTTATATATTTAATTCCTTATGCATTTCCTAATTATTTTCACATTAACTCTTAGTTTGAAAATAAACTTAGGTAATTTAATTGACTAGTTATTTATTAAGTTATTTAATTCTAACTAAACTTTTTAGTTGGAAATTAATTACTTTTAACTAAATTATCAATTATGGACCTAATTAATTTCTAACTAAATTATTTAGTTAATAAATGTAATGCACAAATCCTAAAAAGTTAAAAAAAAAAGAGGGGTTCAAATTAAATAAGTGCAAATTCTAGGGATTTAGTAGCAAAGAATTTAATTGTCATGCCCCACTCTAAGGCACGTGACCGGCATAGGAAATTTTCCTTTAGGTAATTACCTACCAGTCTAAGACACTCATGCAACTAATATAATTAATACTCATTTTTAAACGAAGAGTAATAAAAATTAGGCATACTTTCAAACAAAAATTCTAAGTCAACAATTTAATAAAAATTTTGGCAGAGTTTCCCCTTAAATATAGACTACCCCAGGGTACAAATCTATTAAAAAATAAGGTGGACATGCCCACCATCAATCAGAAGCCTCAGTGGCTTAAACAGAAAATAATCAATAGGTCCAACATGGACTGTATCTACAACTACATACATACTATGCAATTATTCTTATTACAGACCAAGACCCTTATTCAGGAATGCAAAATAAATCAACCTATCCAACAATGTCCACTATCCACTAATTACTCCACTTTTACTCAGAGTGTTGCCTACCAATTTACTTAACAGGTTCAAAGGGAGCAGACGAAGCTGAAGGAATATCACCAGTGACTTGATTTGAAAAATGTTAAAAGTTGAGGGGTTAGTCCACTGACTCAGTGAATGAAATACAGACTTAACAAGGGATGCATGAACTCCCAGGTGTTAAGTGCATTACCAGTTAAATCATATGAAACCTCGTTTCAATACTTAAGGGATTAATTTCAATATAATATGCAGCTAATGTATCTCACATATCGTAAATAAAATAATTTATATTTCATAATCATATTATAATAATATTTAATAATAAAATACTTCAATAAAGAAAAAATTATAAATTCCTAGGATCTATAACAATTTAAGGGGAAAACCCAAACTGAAAAAACAGTATTCCCGCTCCAGAAGATAATACTCAACTAAAGGGTAACCCGATCCTCACCTTTGGGAAATATCAAATTTCCTATTTTCTTCCGGAGCATTCTCATATGGAGGAAACCACACATAATAAAACTTAATCTTTTGCCAGGAACTGCACTCACTGACAGAAGTACCCTTTATCAGGAACTACCCTCAACTGATAAAGGTTGTGACCTAAGTACACCTAGTGATTTTATCACTACTCTACTACGGATCTCAGAATACAGTTCTAAATCATTTCATAATTCTTATACCATTCATACTTTCCCAATATCAATATTCAGATACTTTTCATACTATGGAACATAATAATAAATTTCACACACACACACACACATATATATATGTATCACTTTCCTCAAAATTACTTCCAAATCATACTCAAATAAAATCAATAAACCACAAGATAAAATTTAACAACTCAAGCATCCAGAGGTAAGTAAGAATTCACTCACAGTTGCTAAATTTGGAAACTTAGTACTCAATCTCCAAATAATTCTACTTCAAAGCTGAGTTGGTTCCAACGTCCTTATATAGTCATTATACAAGAATGATTTAGCCATACTCAATTTACTAAGATTTTCCTTATGTATGATGGAATTAAATCTGATTATTTCTATTGGTTGTGAATGCATTTAATATTCCAGATTATAAATCCTAAAAAGATGTTTGAAGGGAGTTCTCACATGAAAGATCAATCTCCTGCACAAACCCAATATTCTAGCAAAAATTCCCAAGACTTTACTAGAACAAACTAACTACAAAATTTACCATTTAAATATAATGTACATCCCTAAATTGCTTGATTTCAATGGGGAGAATGATATATAACTTGCTTATTAGGAGAATGGTGTTGGGTAACCAGTTTACAACCACCAAAGACTCCCCAAACAGCCACCACGCACCCACAGATTTGCTGGAAAATGATGGCTAATGGAGGCTTAGGTGACAGCCAAACGGAAGCAAAACAATGGCCAACGGAGCTTCTCACCAACAGCAACACACGGCTACAGCGTCTCCTGCAGCAGTACAATGGACCCACGGTGGCTAGGTTGTGTTGTGGCTGGCTGGAAACGTGCGATGGTGGCACGGTAGGGCTTATTTATGGCAGACGAAGGAGAGGGTACGGTGAGCTTTCAGGTATGCTGGGGAGGGGAGGTGCCGAACAGAGGGGGAGTTTAGAGGGGGGAAATTTCAGATGGTATTTAGGGGGGAGATGAGGGTCCTTTTTGCAATTTTCATAAGTTTCAATTTTATTAAGATTTGTCACTTAGTCCTTTAAGTTTTAGTTATTTACATTCGAGCCCTTATTTACCATTTTTTTTTTTAATTTGGGTATTACTAGCGCCTCTCTCATTCAATATTTTAATTAATTAATTAATTAAGATTAATTATTCTAAATTGATTTACCAAGTTTTCTGGCATGCATTTCTTTAGAAAACTTAAATCACTTATGAACTTGGATTCCTTTCTAAACGTTTAAGATATGATTTGTGTCAGTAACTTTTACTAATTATTTAGGAATTTTATATATTTAATTCCTTATGCATTTCCTAATTATTTTCACATTAACTTTTAGTTTGAAAATAAACTTAGGTAATTTAATTGACTAATTAGTTATTAAGTTATTTAATTCTAACTAAACTCTTTAGTTGGAAATTAATTACTTTTAACTAAATTATCAATTATGGACCTAATTAATTTCTAACTAATTTATTTAGTTAATAAATGTAATGCACTAATCCTAAAAAGTTTAAAAAAAAAAAAGAGGGGTTCTGTAATGACTTGAATTCTAAAACCAGAAATGTAGGGGTCTGGGTATAATAAATTCAAGTAGGAGGACTAAATAGAAAAAAAAAACCCCCTATTTCTTTTCCCCCTCCCCCTCTCTGTTTTCGGCACACTCGAGACTCTCCCCTTTACCCGTATGCCTCTCATCTTCCTCTCGTGACATTGCGACGCGAAGTTTTCCCCCACCATGCCGTCGTCTTTGTCTGGGCAACCACTGCCGATTTCTGCCGCTGACCGTCGCTACTTACCATAAATTAACTCCACCAGCAGTGGTTTACTTCCAGTCGAGCAGAGGAGTGTTGGGTGTCAGAAATCCCTGCTGTTTTGTGTCCTTGTTCCGGCTGTCAAGCCATCGTCTACGTCTTCGTCCCAGCCACCATCGTCCTCACCGTGAAGGCCATCGTCACCTGGTGCGGGGTGCCGTCGCTAGGTGCGTGTTGTACGGTGAGCGTGCTGTACGTTGATTCAAGGCCAAATTCCATAATTTGGGGTTAGTGTTCTTCCTTTCTCCACTTGGGTTTAAGTCCTACAGATTCACAGCTTCAATATTCTTCTTAGTTGAAAAATCTTTGAACTTCGAAATTTCAGAGGGTAGTGTTCTTCATTTTACAAACCCAACTGAAATATTCTAGAATTCTTACCTTGTTGCAGCATTAAATCTTTAGGCGGAATTGGAATTCAGTTTTGAGCATGGCGGAACCTCTTTCGATTTTCAAATCCTAGGTGAGTAGTTTACTGTGAACATGCTACTTCTGAAGCAGTTGGGTAATGATCCATTCTAAGTTGGTTAGCACGAATATATGAAATGCAATTATGATTAAATTGTGTTATAGTAAGAGTATCCTTCCTGATCAAATAATATGAGTGATAATTGGGGGAAAATGATATTAAATCAAGTGAATATTGATATCCAATAATGCAAAATCTTTAATTCAATTCCAAAGCTTCACATTGAACAATGCATCTTCTCCAAAAAATTTAATATTTAAAATTTTACTAAGTAGATCGCTCAGTCTGTCTCCTTAATTCAACCGCCTCAGTTTGGAACTAATTAGGTGACTTTATTTATAGGATGAAGTCCCTCTTTAGTTTACACTAGTCTTATCAAGATATAGTAGTGATTTAGTATGTTAATGTATTATGCACTTGTTCACGCACTTAGGACTATCTGAAACGTGCCTTCAAAACACAAAGCAGTCTCAAAGTAGAAATATTGGAGCTTAATTATTAAGTCTCCAAGTTTAGCAAGGTGAGTGGATTCTTACTTACTTCTTGATGCCTAAACTGTTAATTTTTATCTGGTGGATAAATAATTTTATTTAATTATCGATTTGAGAAAATTTAAGAAAGTGATATATATGTATATTTGTGAAACTCATTATTATATTCCACAGTATGAAAAGTATGTGGATTTTGATATTTTGAAAGAATGAGTAATATGAGAATTGTGAAAGAAATTTAGAACTGTAATCTGGGATCCGTAGTAGAGTGGTGGTAGAACCACTAGGTACACCTAGGTCGCAACCTTTAT
>JASKGM010070640.1:0-16137 GCA_034509205.1 Ceratonia siliqua
CATTTGCAAATTCTTGGATTATTGACTCGGGAGCCACCGACCATATGACACATTCTTCTCATATATTTAGTACATATGCCCCCTGTCCAAGCCATAGGAAAATGTCTACTGTCAATGGTTCATTAATCACTCTTGCAGGAGTTGGAGATATCAAGATTAGCCCCTCATTCATTCTTCAGAACGTTCTCCATGTTTCAAAACTATCTACCAATCTTGTATCCATAAATCAATTGTCTCGTGACTTAGACTGCAAAGTAACCTTTTTCTCCACCTATTGTATATTTCAGGACCAGGGTTCAGAGAAGATGATTGAACGGGCTAAAGAGAATGATGGCTTATACTACCTTGAAATGCCTGTGGATAAGAGTACATCACCTCTTTCTTTTCTTTTTGAGCATTCCCATACCAACAAAGATAAAATGTGGCTTTACCATCTCAGACTTGGTCATCCCTCCTTTGGAGTTCTTAAACTTATGGTTCCCTCTTTATTCAAAGAACTAGATGGTGAGAACTTTCATTGTGATGTCAGTGAACTTGCCACACATAAACATGTTAGCTTTCCAAACAATAATAACAGAAGCCATATTCCTTTCTCATTAATCCATAGTGACATATGGGGTCCATCAACTATTCCAAATATTTCTGGTGCTAGATGGTTTGTTTCTTTCATTGATGACTATACTAGGATCACTTGGTTTTTCTTACTAAAATCCAAATCTAAGGTGAGTAGTGTCTTCCCAAAATTTCATAACCTGATCAAAACTCAATTTGGGGTACCAATCAAAAGGTTTAGATCTGATAATGCAAACATTACTTCAATCAAACCTTGTCTTCCTATTTCACACAAGAAGGAATTATCTATGAGTTTTAGTGTTAATACTCCAAATAGAATGGTGTGGTTGAAAGAAAAATGGTCATCTTTTTGCCACTACCCGGGCATTTTTGTTCCAAAACACTGTTCTCAAACAATACTGGAGAGAATCAGTACTTACAACCACATACCTCATAAACAGACTACTATCTAGAGTTTTGGGGTTCAAAAGTCCTATGGAAACACTTGCTCAGTTCTATCTTGATCTTAGTACCACAAATAACCTTATTCCTAGATTTTTTGGATGTATGTCATTTGTTCACATTCACAATCCAAATAGAGGGAAGCTCGATCCAAGAGCAGTTCGATGTATTTTTGTGGTAACTCAAAAAAGGTACAAGAGCTATCATCCTCCTACAAAAAGATATTTTGTTTCTGTCAATGTAACCTTTGATAAAAATGTGTCATACTTCAATCAACCTTATCTTCAGGGGGAGACCACATTCTTAGTAGATAAGGATAGAGATCTATTTCTTCTTGACCTACCTTCTATGTCTATACCCATCTCTTCTCAACCTTCTAAACCTCCCTTAGCTTCTCAGACTTCTGAACCTCTTGAAATCATGCCCACAGGTGATGTTACGAATTACCCACAATTCTCTCAGGTGTACTCAAAGAAGAAAATTCTAGATCCCAAACCAGTACAAGTTCAATCATCAACTCCTAACCCTAAGAATGAGGTTCATGATTCTGAAAATGAGGTAACAATTTCTAGCCCTTCATCAGCAGTTAAACCCGTATCTAATATTGATTTACCTATTGCTGTACAAAAAGGCACTAGAGAATCTACAAAATACCCATTATATCCTCTCTCACACTTTGTGTCTCTTGAAAAATGTTCATCATCCCACCGAAGGTTCCTAGTAAGCCTAAACACTCTGTCTATTCCCATTACATTATCTAAGGCTTTATCTTGTGAACATTGGAAAAATGCCATGAATGTTGAAATGGCAGCTTTGAACAAGAATCAAACTTGGGAAGTGATGGACTTACCAAAGGGAAAGAGACCAATAGGATGCAAATGGGTTTATACTGTGAAGTACAAGGCTGATGGCACTCTTGAGAGGTACAAAGCCAGATTAGTTGCCAAAAGATATACTCAGACATATAAGATAGACTATCAGAAAGCTTTTGCCCCTATTGCTAAGATGAACACAATCAGAGTTCTGTTGTCCCTAGTAGCTAACTATGATTGGCACTTACAACAATATGATGTGAAGAACACCTTCTTACATGGAAACCTTGAGGAGGAAATATACATGGAACTTCCACCAGGCTTTGGTGGAAATCTAGGTGCCAACAAAGTATGCAGGGTAAAAAGGAATTGTATGGACTAAAACAATCTCCAAGGGCTAGGTTTGGGAGGTTCACTAAAGTGATTATAGCAATGGGCTACAAGCAAAGCCAAGGTGTTCATACTCTCTTCATTAAACACTCAAAATCAAGAGAAGTCACTATTCTCTTGGTATATGTTGACGATATGATAGGTACTAGAGATGATGAGACGGAAAAACAAGCTCTTAGACACAGATTGGCAAAAGAGTTTGAAATCAAAGAACTAGAGAGATTAAAATACTTCCTGGGAATTGAAGTAGCACACTCAATAGATAATCTTTATTTCTCAACAAAAGTACATTGTTGATCTCTTGAAAGAAGTTGGAAAAATAGCCTGCAAGCCAGCCAGTACACCAATAGATCCTAATCACAAACTAGGAGAAGCTGAAGAAGATATAGCTGTTGATAAGGGGATGTACTAAAGACTAGTTGGAAAGCCCATTTACTTATCCCACACTAGACCTTATATTGCCTATGATGTGAGTATAGTAAGTTAATTCATGCATAATCCAAAAGAGATGCACTTGCAGACTGCTTGTAGGGTATTACACTACCTTAAAGGAACTCCAAGAAAAGAGATCTTGTTTAAAAAGAGTACTAACCTAGTTCTTGAAGCATATACAGATGCTGACTATGCTGGGTCAGTGACTGATAGAATATCTACAACTGGATATAGTACTTTCTTTGGTGGAAATTTGGTCACATGGAGGAGCAAGAAACAGAATATTGTAGCTCGGTCAAGTTCAGAATCAGAATTTCGAGCAATGGCTCAAGGGGTTTGTAAGCTATTATGGTTAAAAATTATTTTAAAAAATTTGAAGATTAAGTGGGATGATCCTATGAGACTCTACTGTGACAATAAATCTGCAATCAGTATTGCACACAATCCGATGCAACATAATAGAACAAAATACATTGAGGTAAACAGACACTTTATCAAGGAGAAGTTGGACAGTGGCTTAATTTGTACACCATATGTGCCCTCTAACTCACAACTTGCAAATGTGTTTACCAAGGGTTTAAAAAATCCCATGTTCCAAACAATTATTACCAAGCTGGGAATGGACAATATCCATTCACCTGCTTGAGGGGGAGTGTTGAAATAAAATATTTCCTATCTGAGTTGGGTAATAGCTATAAGGGTTGAAAAATGGTTATAGTGGACTTTTAATTGTGGTTAGGCAGAGGAAAGCAGGGAATTGTGTTCCCTGGGTGGTTGAGGGTCTTTATAGTGGTCTTTAGGCTCTCATGTATGCATTCTATCAAGTTGTAAACATTTGTTAAGATCAATATATATATTTTTTCTCCACAAAATTGAGTTTTATTTGAGTGTTTTCGCTGCTTTTCCAGATCTTGGTTCGTGTTATACATCACATCATCACCAATCTAATCAAATGACATTATCTTAAAATTTTAGTAGATGATGCTGTTTCCAAACAGAGGGGGGTTAAAAGTGAAAACTGTAATGCTCTGTCCCAACTTATGTCAATCCAATTCTCTCATAGAATATGTTTACAGGGTTGACCAGCAAAAGACAGGTCAAGACAAAATTAAAAATGCTTAATGCTTAATTGATTGAAGCTCTTTTTACATTCGAAATAAAAAGCTGCCCACTAGATTTAGTTCTGACTTCAGCGAGAAAATGCCCATTTAATTTTAAATCGAATTGTTTTATTATAATCGTATTTACATTCAGAGTCACCTGTGACTTTCTGTTAAACACAACTCAGAAAGAAAGAGGATTAGAAGAAAATTCAGAGGGAATAAGAGAGAAATCTCAATCAAGCAATTTCATTAACAACCAAAAATGACTGATTTCATTAAAGAAAAGACTACAAAAGGCATGCTAACTGCACCCACCCTCCCAACAGGATAAGTATTTCTAGGCCCTAGGCTAACAAACTGCTCACTCACACTACTAACACCATATCAGGTACTTCTAACACCACCTCAGCTACTAACAGCCACATCATCCTACTAATATTACTCGTAACACTTTCTTATCTCCTCAAACGTCCCTTCTTTTTTACACACGCTCCTCTACTAAATTAATGTTCTTAAAATGTTTCCTTTTACACAAATAAACAAGGTGGAGATAATATATATATGAATTCCAAAAAGACATTGGTAGACTTGATGCGTTAATTAGATTCAAGATGACTTCATAACAATGTTGAAAGAAATCAAATAAAGAAATATCTTTGGCACTATTTCTAATATGGATAATGTTTCCTAAAATCAAACCATCCTTCCTGAGCTTAAATCCAGTATCAAAATGAAGGGGACGCACAACAGAAAACTATTAAAAATTTTAGCATATTGCATACTTTGTCAATGCATATGTATAGAAAAGTTGTATTCAAGTCCCGAGCTAACACACTTTAATGTAAACACCATGATCTATACTCTACAGAGACCTCCCAGCAAATTTCCATGTCATGTAAACAACAATATCAACAGTACCGAATCACAATCTAGAATATCTAGATTGCTAAAGCATTACATAACATATTAATATACAAATGTAATCATGAAGATATTTCATGAAAAATACTGCAAGCAAACCAGTACCGGTAAATCGGGAAGGAAATTTGTCAAGTGAGGAACGTCTTCTAGCACAAAACCGTCATTCTGTGCTTGATTTGAACTCTGAGCAGCTCGTATCACACGATTCTTTTGGCGGGAAAGCAATGACTTCCGCAGAAAGATTCTGGATGGGGAAATGAAATTCGGGGGAAATCGCAATAATTTCAAAGCGTTTGGTTCGAGGGAAAGTTGAGGGGAAAAAGAAGAGGAAAGTGAATACGGATAAAATGAAGGAGAGATTTTAGAGGGAAAAGAGGTAACTGAAAGATCCATATTGAAGTGATGAACTGAAATGGAATTTCACAGAAATTGCTTGGGGAGATAGATTCTACCTTCTGTGTTTTTCACAGAACTAATACGATGCCATTGTTATTTTGAAGGTGCACACTCACCTACCGCCACAGTGCGGTAGGCAACTTTTTTTTTAATTAATTAATTATTTTTTATATTATATAATTTTTTGATAAAATTTTAAAATATTTTTAAATTTTTGTAAAATTTTTTATATTTATTTTTACTATTCATTCATAATTTGTTTGATAATATTTATTTATAAGAAAAAAAATATTAAACATATTTAAATATATTTTAAAAAATTTTAAAAAATATATGATATAAAAAATAATTAATTAATATAAAAAATTAAGATAAAAAAATCAAAAAAAAACAAGAAATGAGAGAAAAATAATAAAACTGCTATTGTAAGTTAGAGGTGGCATATTTTGAAATAAGAGTTTTCAAAAATAATTTTTTTATTTTTTATTCTGTGAAAATAAAAAAATTCGTTTAGGTGATTGTTTTCATCAGTTATTTTTAAAAATTATTTTTGAAAACAGTAACTAGAAAATAAAAAAATAAAAATAATTTTTTGTGTTTTAGCTTGTTTTCTTCATCTGTTTTCTCAAAAATACAAAAAATAACTGATAAAAAATATTTTTACTCAAACAAGTTTTTATTTTTTTATTTTATAAAACTATTTTTTAGAGTTATTTTTAAAAATTATTTTTAAAAACAATTAAACAAAAACTATTCCAAACAACCCAAAAGTTTTCAAAGTTTCTTTTTTTATGAAATTATGGTAAATAATTATAAGTCATCATATTATTTTGATGGGAACTTCTATCTTACTGCCACTATTTGTGGCGATAAGATAACTTATTTAATTTTTTTTAGTAGTTATTATTTTAATTTTTTTTTATTTTTAATATTAATACATTATTATTTATATCATATATTTTTTTAAGAATTTTTTAAAATATTTTTAAATTTTTTTACTTATACATAAATAGTATCAACAAAATTATATATGAATAGTATAAATTTTTTTAAAAAAATCAAAAGTATTTCAAAAAATTCTCAAAAAATTATATGAAATAGACAATAATTTAATAATGTTAAAAAGTAAAAAATATCAAGACAAAAATCAAAAAAATAAAAATTCAGAGTGCCAAATTTCCTGGAGAGTGTTTCCTTATTTTGATTTTACGAGAATAAATTCCATGATGCGTTGGCTCCAAATTCTGAAAGTAGTTTTGGTTATATCTTCTGTTAAATAACTGTTAATTTGATGTAGAGTAAGTATTGTGTTGTGTTTCCAGCTTAGAGTTTAAAGATAGGTTGTCTTGTTTAACTTGCTTTCTTGCAGGATTCATTTGTTGTGGATGCCAAAAGGCAACCTTCTAGACAAAGTGATATTGAGATAGGAATGCAGGTCCCAAGGAGAAACTCTGATATGGGAATGGAAGCCTTTAATAAACAGGTATACAGTTTGTGTGCAATTTACCCTTTTGTCGATTCAAATGTTAATTTGGCTAAAGACTTTTCACATTTTAGCGTCATGTGGATTTGTTCAATTTTCTTTTCTGATATGATAACTAATGTGATAGGGGAATGAATTAAACTGATCAAACTTTCTGATTCTGTGTTTTTCTTCTTCTTTCTTCATCTTTTAAGCAATTTGTTTATTTCAGTTGAATAACCTACATTGACTAATATTTCTCTATTTTGATTATAAATTCAAGAGGCTGATACTGCATTATTGACAACTGAATGGTGAACTACATAAGTGTTGAGATATTGTTTTGGTATTTTATAATGGAACGTGCTGATTGGGAGTCTATTTGGTAATGGTCAAGAGAGGAATTGGAAGTAATTGAAAGATTGCCCGGCGTGTACGCCATTTGGAATATACTCATATACCAGCATCTGGTCACCTTTATTGAAACAGAAACCCACAAGACCAACAAGGTTTTTGTGAATTATGATGAACCCTTAATAGAAGCTCAATCTCAGTTTGAACTCAATAGCACCTTGCATAGATTCTTGTGCAACACTCTTGATGACAACCAATTCTCTAGAGGGAAGAATACCTGGTAAACCTTAATGAATGAAGAGTGGACTAATTAGAGATTGTAGAACAATAAACTAGAAGAGAATAATTTGGGAAAAGTTTTTTGATGTTACTTAGGTTAATGTCAGAAGTAAAACTCTTAAAAGAAAAAAAAGAAGATATAAGAAGAATTAATGGGTTATCTTCAAAATATTAGGGAAATATGATATTCAAGAGATGTTATCAATATAAACATTTCCATAGCTCCCAAATCCAATAGTATTGGCTTCTGAAAAGTTGTTGTTGTATTTCCCTAACTCATCAAAAGAAAACCATCGTGCTCCTTTTAACTGAAGAGTGAGAAGCACTGCCACTATCCTTGTTCTGGACAGTGGACGAGTGCTCGGCGTGCTTGCTAAGTTGCTGGACAGTAAACGGTGGTCGTCACTAACTCACTGGGGAGTGGGGCGTTGCCGAGATAGGGCTAGGGAATTGGGAATTAGAGAGAATTTGACTTGAGATTTGAGAAGGAACGAGGGAATTGGGATTTTTGAAACCAGAAAGGGGGACTCGAGAAAATGGAAATTGGAAAGATTCGCCAACAACCTGCATCCTAGGCAGGGTGAGGCGGGCTAAAACTTCTTCACCTAACCCACCTCTTTTGCAAAATGGGCTTAGCTAACCTAGTAGACCGATTCGTTTTGACAGCTTTAGAGACAATGCAATAAATTCTCCAATAGTTAAAAGCTGACCCCAAAAAAAATCTTACAACAACTAGAAACTTTGAGTTTTATGAGGGTATAACAGCTAGTAATATCTTAACCCAAAAAGAAAAGGTCATAGCAAAAGGTAATTGGACTTGTACGCACACTAGACACAGCAGGGCGACGTTGCATGTGTGTGATATAGATAGATAGACTCAATGTCTATATTATAGTCTAACACCGTAAGATATCCAATCCATGGCTTGAACTTTTTATAGACTAGATAATGTAGGACTTCCATAATACACACTTAGATTGAAAACACTAATACCCACAAAACAACTGTCTATCACTTGTTTAAGTAAGCATCATCTTTTGCAAAACTAGTTGGGATATACAATTTGGATAGTGGGTAGCCATGTAATATAGAGGGTTTCACGTGCATATTTTCTATATATTTTTTTGAATCTTTTTATATTTTTATTGAATATTTGATTTGTAGTTTTGTTGATGTAAACACCTAATTTTGTCCAGCTATTTTATCTTAAATAATTGCAAAAATAATTACTGAAGTAAATTTTATTTAGCTTTAGTTTAAATTTAAAAAATGTATATATATAAAAAAAAAAGAGCTACTTATAATAAGGCCATGGTGGATTTATTCCATAATTTAATACACAAAGAAATATAGGTGTATGTGAACGACATTGTGGCCAAATCCAATGTTGAAGAAAGTCATGTGGTAGTACTAAGAAAATTATTTGAAAGATTGAGAAAGTACAAGCTTTGTTTAAACTCAAATAAATGCACATTTTGGGCTTCATATGGAAAACTACTAGGTTTTATTGTGAGTCAAAAGGGAACCTAAATCGACCTTAACAAAATTTAGGTTATTCAAGATATGCCTTCCCTGAGACAGAGAAAGAAGTCAAGAGTTTCCTTGGAATGCTCAATTAGATATTTAGATTCGTCGCCAATTTGACTTATACTTGTGAACTAATTTTTAAACTGCTTTTGATAAAGTAAAATCCTATTTGCAAACTCCACCTATTTTAATGCTGCCCACTCTAAGTAGACATTTACTGTTATATCTTTTCGTTCTCCCAACATCAATGGGAGTGGTCCTTGCATAACACGAGGAAAATAGTAGAAAGGAAAGAATGATTTATTACTTGAGTAAGAAGTTCAACGAAAGCGAAAGTTAATATATTTCTATCGAAAGAACTTGTTGTGCTCTTGTTTGGATTGCCAAGAGACTTTATCACTTTATGGCCTATTATACTGTCTTGTTGGTTTCCAGAATCAATTCGTTGAAATATTCTTCGAAAGACTTCACTTATCAGGAATAGTCAGCAAATGGCAAGCCATATTATCAAGGTATGACATCAAATATATCACGACCAAAGCAGTGAAAGGAGGTGTTATTGTAGATTATCTGATAGACAATCTGGTGAATGAACATCAAGTAGTAGATTATGAGTTTTCGAACGAAGACATTCTGAATACTAAGGAATCAGAGAAGGAAGGATGCTGGAAGATGTATTTCGACGGAGCAACAAATGTACATAGAATTGGCCTAGGAATTGTCATCATTTCCCCAAAAGGGAAGCAATTTCTAGTCGTCATAAAATTAAACTTTGATTGTACAAATAATATCACCGAATACAAAGCTTGCGCTAATGGAAGGCAAGAAGCCCTAACCATGAATATAAAGAAGTTAGAAGTATTTAGTGATTCAGTTCTTATTATTTATCAAGTTAAAGGAGAATGGCAGACATGGGACACGAAATTAGTACCCTATCAAAAGTATCTATCCGAATTGATTAAGGAATTTGAAGAAATCTCTTTCATACATCTGACCAGATATAAGAATCAATTTACTGATATACTAGCAAAATTGGCCTTCATGATCAAGCTAGACCAAGGAAGTAGAGTCCTACCCATTAATATCAAATCTAGAAATAAATTGGCATACTGTCTCAATGTCAAGCAAAGTATAGATTAACCATGGTACGAAGACATCAAACGTTATATCCAAACTCAACAATACCCCAAGGGTATTAATGAGAATGACAAGAAAACCATTAGACGATTAGCAACCAGTTTCTTTTTTAGCATAGAAGTCTTATACAAAAGAGGTTATGATGGGATGTTACTTCGTTGCGTGGATGATAAGGAAGCATAAACGATCATGATAGAAATACATGAAGGTACATGTATGACCCACACTAATGGACACATAATGACCCGTCAGATTCTAAGCTGTGCTTACTATTGGACTACTACGGAGAATGATTGCATCAATTATTGCCGAAAGTGTAATAAATGTCAAGTTTATGCAAATCGAATTAATGCTCTATCATTCCTGTTGCATTAGTTGACTACTCTATGTCTATTCTTTATATGGGGTTTATATGTGATTAGACTTATCAATCCCAAAGCATCTAATGGGCCTTTCTTCATTTTAGTGGCCATCGATTACTTCACTAAATGAGTCGAAGCGGCATCTTATGTCACAATCACTCAGAAAGTGCTTTTGAAATTCGTCAAACTCAATTTCATATGTCGGTACGGTGTACTAGAGAGAATAATCACTAATATTATGCAAATGGTTATGAAGTCAAGAAGCTATGAACAATTTAAGAATAAACATCAGATATGGCACCATACATACCACAAATGAATGTGGCAGTAGAAGTAGCCAATAAGAACCTCAAGAAAATATTGGGAAAGATGGTAGTGAATTACAATGATTGAGATGAGAAGTTACCATATGCACTTCATGCTTATTGTACCTATATGATATCATCACCTGGGGCAACATCGTATTCATTGGTATACAAGATGGAGGCAATGATGCCAATTAAGGTAGAAATTTCGTCTCTAAAAGTACTTATGGAAGCACAACCAAAGGAAGCAGAATGGGCTGAAGTCTGCCATGAGCAATTGAATCTAATAGAAGAAAGCGATTATTTGCCATATGCTATGGACAATTGTACCCAAAAAAGATGGCTCGAGCTTTCAATAAAAAAGTGCACCTACAAGAATTCTAAATGGGAGATTTAGTACATCAAAAAATACTACTTAATTAAGAAGACGCCAGGGGGAAATGGGCTCCCACATGTGAAGGACCATATATCACCAAGCAAGCTTTTTCGTGTGGAGCTTTGATTCTCATCGACATGGATAGACAATAATTGGCTCGGCCAATCAATTCTGATGCAGTTAAATGATATTATGCTTAAAAAAAAGAGCTACTAAGTTGAAAACTCGAGAGGGTAACTTAGGCAAAATTTAGGCATGCAAAAATAACCCCTAAGTCAAAAACCCAAAAGGGTAGCTTAAATGGTAAGTGTGACGTTTGAATCAATGGGAACTCATGAACCAAAATTGGGGCAATCAAGATAGATCAGTCTTAAAGTGATAAGTTCAGACTAAAATTCGGGCAATTTTTGCAAGATGGTTGTTATTGACACCGAAAATGCTTCCCTTAAAGTATACAAGAATACATATCGATTGCAACGTGAGAATCGGGAGTTTGTGGATACTGAGGAATTTAGTTAAGGCAAAATTCTTTTATTTTTGTTTTCTCGTTTGCATAAAGGCTTTACAAAGATTTAGTACTTATGAGTACATTTTGTTTAAATACTTCATTTTCGCTGTTTGAACATTTGTTATCAATGACAGGAGAATTTATAGTTCTGACCTTTTGATTAACACATTCTACTTTAATAAAAGAAGTTATATTCATTTAATAGATTTATGTCTTAATTATTTCTTTCTTTGGATAATATGTGAATCTAATTTAAATTAAAAGCTTAAACTACATATTACTCTAGCATACTTTGGTGTGATCGGTTGTGCCTCATGAAAAAAAAAAAAGTTGCAGGTTCCCTTGGATTAGATTGGTTTGACCTTAGAATCTTCTCCAAAGGATAAATTCTAATGGAATGGTAATGACCAAGATGTCCAGAATTAGTACTTTTGATTAGTTCAATAGGTTGGAAAACTCTAGAGAAATAGAAGGAAGTGGCAGAAAGGGAACACGCTTGGTGGGTTTTTCTTGGGGTTACAGTGCACATTTTGAAAGAAACACTTTTATATAGAAAGGTGACTTTCCCCCATACTATCTTTACTACATCATCATCATATTTATTGTATATCTTACAACTCAAAATGAATTATGGGTAAGTTGTTTTCACACCTTACCATTCATGAAATTAGTTAATACTCAGTTTTATCTAGTACCATTCTTAAAATTAGTTGGTACTCAGCTTATTTGGTGTCACTCTTAAAATTGGTCAGTACTCAATTTTGATTCCATATCAATCTCAATTTAACTTAGCATGCCGATAAATTCCATGCTAAGGATCTCAATTTAACTTCTCATGCCAATTAACTCAATGCTAAAGTTTTCAAATTTACTTAATAGTACCTTTAAGCCTAGCTTTACGTTGAGTGCTCTTACTAGTTTTGACTACTAGTCCCTTTAAGCCTAGCTTTACATCTAGCGCCCTTACTGGTTTTAACTACTAGTCCCTTTAAGCTTACCTTTATGTCTAGCGCCCTTATTAGTTTTGATTACCAACACCTTTAAGCTTAGCCTTGCGTCTAGCACCATTATTGGTTTTGACTACTAATCCCTTTAAGCCCAGCTTTACGTCTAGCACCATTACTAGTTTTGACTACTAGTTATTTTAAGCTTAACTTTGTGTCTAGCACTATTACTGGTTTTGATTACCAGCACCTTTAAGCCTAACTTTTCGTTTAGCACCATTATTGGTTTTAACTACCAATCATTTTAAGCCTAGTTTTATGTCTTGCCCCATTATTGGTTTTGACTACCAGCATCCCAAGCTCCGCTTTAGGTCTAGCACCATTACTAGTTTTGCAACTAGCACCCTAAATCATTCCTTGCCAAACATTAAATCACAATTTACACATAATCTTGCTTCTGGACAAAATATTTGATTTTTTTATCTTTACTTGTTCTTTATAGGTAAGTTTGAAAAATCGTTAGTTTTTCATTTTCCCATAAAGAAGCAAGGAAAGAGGGACAACTGTAAACACCAAATATTGTCCAACTATTTTATCTTGAATAATTGCAAAAAGAATTATTGAAGTAAATTTTATTTAGCTTTATTTTAAATTTACAAAATGTGTATATATATATATGAAAAAGAGGGAAATATAAAACAAAAATACCAAAAATAAAGAAATGACAAATTGCCCAATTTAATCTCTTATTTTCTATTATTTTCGGCCATTTTCCATTAGCCCACTCTTCTTTTATCCTTCATCCATTTCCTTCAATTCATTCTCAGTAATGCATCTCAACCCATTTACCTAATCATACTAGACAACCCGTTCTTTTTTGCTTCAACCCCATCAAACCAAGATGCCACAACCGGTCAAATTTCATGACCCATAACCCGACCCAACTTCTCCTCTTTTCCTTATTTTGTGACATAGTTGCCTCTTGGTTTCATTTCCTCTCCCTTATTTCATTTTTTTGTTTGGTTATGCCGCTACCTCTTGCTTCCGTCTAACCTTCATATCTTCCTCTATTTTTTCACGCTTTATTTCTCTCTGCCAACACCATAAACCACTCCACCACCCCTCTCCCTACTCTGACTTTTCATCTACCCTAATTGCCATCGTCCTTCATTTCCTCTTCTTCCACACGCCTCCATTACCATAGCTTTCTCATATTTCTCTCAACGTTTTTCATGCTATAACTTTCAACTTTTCCCTGCAACCGGTCCCTTACACGCCACTAGCGAACAAGCCACCATCAAGTACACCAACTGCCATTGTTGGATCCATTTTGAGGCTATTTCTAAAAGGAATTTCCAGATTTAGGTTAAGTAAAAAGGAAGAAGATAGATATTAGTGTTTTCCTATGACTACAAGGAGGTATTTTTTTTCTATCATCTATTGTTTGATTCCTTTCTTCTCTGATCTTCGATTTGGTGGTGAGCCATGATCGTTGGTGTTCTTAAGGCCTGAGATTTACTTAATGAAGATCCTAAGAGCACCACGGTCAAAGAGGGATTTGCATGTTTCAAGGTTTGATTTCGTGTTTCTAATGGAATACATTGTACTAATTATTTCAAACTTGGGTTTGAATTTTAATAATATTATTATTTCAAAATTTCCCCTTTATCCATTATTAAGGTATGTTTGGTTTGTGTTCAAATCCATTCTCTCTTCCTTTAAATAGATAGGTTGGGTTTCTAATTTGTTCAAGTTAGCACATGTTATTGTTGTGATTTAATGTGTTAGGCTTAATGTGCTTAGATATTGCCTTCTTTGGTTTATAGCAGAGTATGTTGTGAGGTTCTTAAGCTGTTTTGTCTTTTTTTTTTTTGTCTCATATTGCGTCTTTGCATTAAATCGCCTTTATCCATGGATTCTATGTTTCAACCTCATGTGGTTTTGTTGTTAACCTCATTCTGCTAATAAGATATAGTTCTTTTTTTTTTTTGAAACATGATTTGTTCCTATTAATGATCTGGTTTTCGTTCAAACCCTCTTCTGTTTCAAAATCGTGATATGGGTTCAGTATATTTGATTTTTCTTTTATTTATTTTGATTGCAGTTGTTGTTAGAACCTACTTTCCTTCTTAGTACAGAATCTGAACCATCTGATGTGGTTCTTATTCCAAACAAATTCTTGTTATTGTTTTTTTTTTTAAATGTAAGACTGTCTTTGTGTTTTAAGTCTCATTATTTTATGAACACCTGGACATTTTGGGCTTGAGATTTTGTTCCTTTGTGTCAAAAATGATACCATTTGAAATCTTTTTGCTTAAAAAAAATGTATGTTATTATTGGTACTAGAAATTTGAGGGTCAACTTGAAACATGAATGCCTCTTAGCCTCTAAGCCTCTGAGCTTAAAAGTCTTCCAAGCTGTGATGTTATGATTATTTGTATATTCTTTGTTTATGGATGATTGAATTGCTACTTTGGGTGCTCTTACCTATTATTATTGTTTTTAATGATAGATTGTTGTAACATTTGATGATTGTTCTTTCCCATTTTCTCGTTGTAAGGCATAAGCCTTTCCTATTTTATCTTATTCTTTACTTCACTTTGCTTTGAGCCATTTGCTGTGGCTAGTTTTTTTTTTTTTTTACTTTTCAGGTGCTTTCATTTAGATTCACCAATGCAAATGAGGTGCCCAATGCCCTTATTACCCACTTTAAGTAAATGACAAAATAAAATAAGGGTTTTTACCTTCAAGTTTTGGTGGCCTTTGGAAGATAAAGTAATTATGTTTCAATATAATTAAGATAACATGTTAGTTTTGGGATGCTCTTTTAGGAAATAAATTGTAAAAAACACGGGTCCAAGGCCCGAAGTCCTTCTCTCTAAAGTATAAGGTTCAAAATAGGTTTCAAAGGCCTATTCAATTTAGTTTTCAAATGGGTTTCAAAGGCCCTATTAATTTGTTTTCTAAATGGGATTCCAAAAGCCTAAATAGTCATAGAGGACCAATTTAAATATTCTTTAAAAATGGTTCCAAGGGCCCAATTAATTAGTTTTCAAAATAGATTTCAAGTCCCAACTAAGTATTTTCAAGTAAGTTTCATAAAGTCCAATACTCTTTAGGTTACTTCCCATAAAATTTTTCTTAACCTAGGAAAGTTTCAATAATCTAATTTTGGCCTCAATATTTTTAGAAATCACATCTTTGCACTAACACTTGTAGGAATTTCATTTTGACTCTCAATGTTTTTTAAATTTCATCTGGGCCTCAAATGTTTCAGAAATATCAACTTTCCCATGTGATTTTTGGATTTCAATATTGGTTAAAAAATTTATATCATTTTGGCTCTTCTCAAACATTATGTGAAAAATTGTTCTCCTATAATGTCATAGGCTTTCAGTGGAAGTTTATCTTTCTGAAAGTCCTAACTTTTCATAGATTTTTAGTGGATGTTTATCTTCCCAAACATCCCAACTTTTCATAGGCATTCAGTGGAGGTATATACTCCCCAATGTCCTAATTCATTTTTCAGGATTTAGGTAGAAGTTTATCTTCCCCTAATGTCTTAATATTCCTAGGCAAGAGATCATATATTTCACCTAATTAACTTATCAAATTATCTCGAATTACATTGACCTTGATCCTTTTTGGGATACGTAAACACTTACTTAGTAAGGCAGGTCCGATTTTTCCTTTCTTTATCTTTATCCTTTAGCATCATATTAATAAAAATAGGGTAATTAAAATAAATTAAATTTTTAATCACAAACAATCTAGGGTAACCATCCTTAGGTATGGACGTTGTAGGATGCCTAACA
>JASKGM010070651.1:0-16135 GCA_034509205.1 Ceratonia siliqua
TATTTGATGTAAGTTTTAATTTTTTTAATATTTATAAATTTTAATTTATGTTCTCTTTTTAATAGTGTAATATAATTCATTTGTTAATTGAATTTCTTTATTATTGTACTTGAAATAATATAGGAGTATGCATTATTTGAGAGCCAATCTGTGATAAATAATGGGAAGTTCCAGTTATATTTTTATTCAGATGAGCCAAAACTTGAACTTCATTTTTTTTTAAGATTTAAATGTCTTGCAATATTGGAAGGATCATAGATATCAATTTTCAAAATTATCAAGGACGGTATGTGATTTACTAAATATTCTAATCACTATTGTGATTAGTGAATTAGCTTTTTGCATTAATGCACATGTTTTCAACAAATACCGATATTCTCTTCCAAGAGATCATGTGCAAGTCCTTATCTGTACACGTAATTGGTTGCATAGTTTTTTTCATAATGGTAAGCTTATTAATTTGGAACTTGATCAATTTTTTTTATTCTTATTATTGTTACTAACTTTTATGCTATTGTGTTTGAAATTTTGTGGAGATTAAATCTATAAATATATTATGGATTGATGATGTTTTATTGTGAATAAAAATTTTATATAATTATTGAGAATTATTGATTGATAGTTTAGGTTTTGTTTTGTATGAAATTTTATAATATTTTCTTTTTTATAATTTTTCATGTGCTGGCCCGTTAAGGCTCGTTTAATCCTGTAACCCTGTAAGGTTAGGGCCGGTTTAGATTTTTGAAACCCTTTTAGTAAAAGGGTTTTTTTGGCCCGGCTCGTTAAGGCTCGGCTCGTCAAGGGCCAGCCCATGACGGGTTGGGTTGGCCCTTTTTTACACCCCTATTACAAAGTTAGGAATTATTGATAAAAAATTTAGAAGCTTATTTAATATAGAAAACAAATCATAGTTTGGGTGGCTACTTTATTATACATATATATATACATCATTTTTTTTTCATATAGGAACTTTTGAATCAAAACCCTCAACACTAGTTCAGTTGTGAAGTGGAAATTGTTCACTTCAAATCCCATTTGAAATGGATGGTGTGAGTTTGTCAAATGCTCGACAAGCCGCTACATTAGCGGCGCATAAACCATGTTCGTCAACCAAGTTTGTTCAGTGGTCGTAACGTAATTGATAATAGAATGAAGAGAGGAGTATGAGGAATTTATTCTATATGAAGATTCAAACAAAAAGGAACAACTCTGAACGTTAGGGAAGATAAGGGAAGACCACTAGCCTCATCCAAGTGGTTGATTGGACTTGAGTTCAAAGTCTTCAAGCATTGAGTGAGATTCTTCTATCCTTGGATACATGTGTTTTTCTCTATAAGCTATATTTATTTTATCTATGATGAGTATCTATGCTTCTCACTTAATTGTGCTTTTTCAATGTCTAAAAGTAATATCACTATTAAGCTCCTATCATACTAGTTTATAAAAAGATAAATGAAATATTTTAAATTGTATATATCATTCTTGCATATTTTAAATTCACAAGGCATAAGTTATTTTTTTCATGATTTATACATGCGTATGAGATATATTTGACACACTAAGTTTTAAATGATTATTATTGTTCATGCAAATGACCTTAAAATATTTGTAAAGCATTAAGTCTCTATTATCGAGCTTTGTATATGATAAATGAAAAGCTTTTTGGGTGACTCCTTTAGTTACTTCCTTAAGGAAACCCTAAGTTGACCTAGTATATAGATTGTCCATGGACTATATGGGAGGCATACGGAGTTACATGGGATGGGTACTTGGTTAGCATCCGTGAGTTGAGCTCACTCCAGATGTATATTATATATGTTACATGTTATATGAGAGAGTTTCTTATGTAAAGAATGAGTGGATTCATCCTCAAACCATATTTATTTTTTCCCAAATTACAAGTACATGAAATTTCTTCCCATATGTGTAAGGTACTTATATATTTACAAGAATATGAAATATCCATCTAATTGTTTTCATATATGTGCATATATATTACAGGAAGATTACAAGAATATGAAATTTTCATGATGAATATCTAGATTTCATAAGTATGAATTTATAGCATCTGTACATGTAATTTCCTTTTAATTGTATTTCTCTATAAATACTAGTACTTGAATTTTATAATCAAAATTGTATTTTCTTATGAGCATTAGTATATGGGTATAAATATTTTCTTTGTTTTACATAATTATATGAATATAATATATTACCTTACTTTCAAACTTGTACCCTTAAATGGAGGTTTTTCCACCTCATTGAGTCTATGATTCATCCCTTTATTTTTTTTCCACTAGATTAAATTGCAGGTTTCCTGGGAGACAAATGGAGCAACAGTCATGGTCTTGGACAATTGGATTAAATTGTGCATGGTCTTGTGTTAGTAAAAGGTCTTTCATATTGTCTTGTGTTATGTCATTATTAATGCATCTGTACATGTGAAGATTTGTAAGATGTCATCTTATTGGTGGTTTCTTACACCGTTCGAGTACCTAGAGTTGCACAGTGACTAATTTCCATAAATATGTAACATCAATTAGGAACTTAGAGAACCAAGTAAGCCAAATTGCCAACCATAGGGATAATTGGCATATCAAATGGCAAGCTTAGTTTCAAACTAGCCACGGATGCTTTGCCAAGCAATATAGAGATAAATTTAAGAGAATAGGTAAAAAACAAATTGCAGTTAAACTCAATAGCTAAAAAAAGATAATAAAAGATCCTAAAAATGTCCCAAAAATATTTAACAAGTGGTAAAATATCCCTTACACTTTAAAAATAGCCTCCTACTAAACTTAATAATTAATAAAGATGAAAAATGTCATTAAAAGGGAGATCAAAATATGATCAAATTAAGGAGATTAATTCATAGTAAAATTTCATGATGATGTTCGCTTCTGTCAATTAGATCTTTCTAAATTTCCAATAATTCTTGGTAAGTTGGATTTTTTCAACTAAAGTCAAGTGGGCAGTCAGTTTTTGGTAACATCATTAGGATGGGAATCGTCCATTTTCAACTGCAATGAAGGCTTCATTATTTACCCTAATTTTTCGTAATTCATCTATCTATTTTTTTCTTCTTCCTTAACATTTTCTCGTATTACTGCTAAAACTTCTATACTTAAATAAATTTAACACAATTCCCTTCAACTAAAGATTGTGTGCAGTTTATCACTGTACTCAAAATCTCATTAATTGACCCCTTACACGGATTTTTGTGCAACTTATATTTTTCATTAATATATTTTTTTTAAATCTCATCAATTTTGGTTGTCAAGTAAAATTGATTAGTTCAGTTCATATTTGCCCATCGTTGATGGTACTTCGTAGAAATTTGTGGAGTTGTACAATTTAACATATATTCTTCTAGTCTCACGTATTCACAATTACTAGAATTCCATTGAACTTGGTAGTTTTACCTTTAGAATCCTACCAAATACCATACTTCAACTTATTAGATTATATTTAAGAAATATAGATATTAACATGGATACGAGATACAATATGATATGAATATTGTGACATGATAAAATATATAGTATCTGCATATAATTTTAAGTGTTGTGTCATATCTAATACGATTATCGAATACATATCAGACACGTCATATGATTATATACTTGTTCATTAGAATGGTCTATAGAAATGTGTATAGAATTTTTGTATTGTTATTTGATGTATTACTATGTTGTACTCATTTATTTCACCCCATACTTGTACCAACTAAAGGTAATACAGGTGATAGACTAATGCTAACAATAACATACTATACCTTTTTTCTTCAACTTTGTTTCCTCTTTCTTTAACATAATGATTTAAGAATTAAATTCCTATTTTCCTTGTGTGGTAAGGAACTATTGTTAATACTGCATTATTGTACATAAAAAAAGTTGATAAAAAATTTATTTTCATTATTCTGTAATTTTTCAACTTAATTGAATTTTGGAGATTTTAGAAGCATAGACTTTAGTAAATTGAAACTACTAGCCTCCAATGTTGAGTGCTATCCTCTCGCCAAAGTGGAAAACCAACAGACACTTTCAATCTGGGAAAAGGAAAAGGAAAAACGGAAAGGTCACATAATCTAGCAGAAGATCTAGACTGAGTGTAGACAGCTGGAAGTGTTACTGGAGCTCTCCCTTCAAGATGATAGGTTTTTCTTGATGCAAGAACTCATTAATTTTTGTTTGTTGCTACAAGTTAATTCATAGTTGGTTTTAGCTTGTAGCAACAAACTAACTTGTAGCTCTAAGGGGGCGTTTGGTACAGGGAAAATTTTTTTTTCCCAGGAAACATGATTCTTAGGAGTTATAGTTCCTAGGAATCTTATTCCCAAGAATGTAAAAATTGTGTTTGGTTGGTCTCATAGACTCCTGGGAATAATAGACATTTTCGCATTTGGTTCAGAAGCTATTTTCCTGAGAATTTAGGTGATTTTTACAAATATACCCCTATATATAAATTGCAATAAATTTATATTTAAAAAAAATTAGGGGTTGATGGTTAAGGTTGGTGATTTGGGGGTTGGAGCTGGGGGCTTGGAGTTTGGAGTTTGAAATTTGGAGTTTAGAGGTTGGGGATTTGGGGTTTGGAGTTTTGAGTTTGGGAGTTTAGGGTTTGGGGTTTGGGGTTTGGGGGTTGGGGGTTGGAGATTTGGGGTTTAGGGATTGGGGATTTAAGGATTTGGGTTTTGGGGTTTGAGATTTGGAGTTTGGGGTTTGGGGTTTAGGGGTTGGGAGTTTAGGGTTTAGGGTTTAGGGTTTAGGGATTTGTAGTTTTGAGTTTGGGAGTTTAGAGTTTGGGGTTTGAAGGTTGGAGATTTGGGATTTAGGGATTAGGGATTTAAGGGTTTGGGTTTTGGGGTTTGAGATTTGGGGTTTGGGAGTTTAGGGTTTAGGGTTTCGGGATTTGTAGTTTGGAGTTGTGGTATGATTTGTGAGGAAGGGTAAAATTGTCATTTGTAGCTCCCAAAATTTTCCCATGAGGCAGTAATTTAAGATTACCACCCCCTCACATGGGAAAATTTTTGTGGGAAACTTGCTTAAAAAGGGTTGTCGGGAATCTTGATTTCCTGGAAAAAAAATTTTAATCCTTGTACCAAATGCAGGAAACTCAGATTCTCAACTAGTGATTCCTGAGAAAGTTAGAAGAATCCTGGTACCAAACGCCTCCTAAAGGTGACACCTTTTCTTATTTTCTTCTCTGCTCTTTAGTTTTATCTTGCATTTGAGATTAAACTTCAAAGCTACCTTTCCTTTAATCATTTCCCTTGTTGATATGCAAGTAATTTGATTTCATGCTGAAATGTTCAAATTTAAAAACTTTCCTTGTTTCCTTCAATCACTCTGTAACACTTGTTCTGGTTAGTAGTTTTTGTTTGCATGGTGTTGCCTTCAATGCACTTTTTTATGCTTTTACATATTTTGTGTCCCATATGGTGGTCCCAGTTAGAGATATGGTACAATCCCTATTAGTTGTTTGTTCCCTTTGCTTTTAGTGTCTTGAAGTCAACTCCTTAAAGAAGTTTAAGTCCTTTTCAAGTTTAAAAAAGTAGTTCTTTGTTTTTTATTGAGCTCTATTGCTGTCTTTATGGAGGCATGGTATATAAATTTTAGAGAGATGGATCGGTCTGACAACTACTTATCTAACCAGACACTGCATTTGAAGAACTAGTGTGTTAGTGCAAAGGACCAAGATCCCATTGTAAATACTTGATTTTGTCCAAGTTTCTTTTAAATTTTAGGAAAATGTATAGATAAATACAAAAAAAAAAACTATTATTAAAATATAAAAATTGGGAAAAAGGGGTAATATTTGAAAAACACAAAATATGAAATAGTAATAATAAAATGTAAATTTTAATAAAAAAAATAATCATGAATAATAATAATATATAGATGTAAATTTTATTATGGTAATCAAATTTTATTAACTTTCATGTGGGGTGTTGAGTTCGAATCTGATGTTGCTTTAAAATTTAGAACTTCATATCATTGTTTCATTAGATGAGCTTTAATGGTTGTTTTGTAAATCAAGACATGTTTTAATAAGGGAGTCAATATAGGCTCTTAGTGACTTCCATTTAAGTATGTGTTGTTTGTATTGTCATTTAGAATCCAAATTTGGTTCTTTTTAAGTTATTTTTTTGGTTTTGTTATCAAAACATGTTGTTTCCATGTTTATCTGGGTGTTTTGGATCAACATGCCTTTTAAATGTGTTGCTATTTTTATTGTTATGGTTGAGTGTTGTTGTTTTTATTAAGTATGTTTTTGGTTAAGTGTTGTTGTTGTTTTATTAAGTAGATTGTTACTACTTTTATTGGTAATCACAGTGCTGTGTTTAAGTTTAAGTATGTTGCTGGTTCTTGTTTATCTGGTTGCCATGGTTAATCATATTAGTATATTGGTTTTTAAAATCTGTTTTGGTTCTTCTTGAAGACATGTTATACTGGTTTTTAACCTGGTGGAAGTTCTCTGTGAAGACTTCGTGTACTGGTCTCCCTAATATGGTTTTTATTATCATTAAAGACCCAGTGTACTGGTTTTAAATCTGATTTTATTCTCCTTGAATGCATGGTGTGTGGGTCCCTTCTATCTAGTTTTTGAAAACATATTGAGTTTATACCCTTAAGCATAATGTATTTCTTCTTTGAAAACATGTTGTCTGTATACTTGTAAAATCTGATTTTACTTTCGCAGAAAATATGTTGCATAGGTGTTTTTAAACTGGACTGTATGTTGCAATGGGGGATTTCGAATGGGATTTAACCTACTGTGTTTCAAAAATCATATGGTGAATTGATCTGTCTGAGGTTTTGATCTAAAAATCACATAGTTGTTACAAATCTAATTTGGGAACTAATTGTAGATCTGTCTGGTTTTGGACTGGGGTAACTTGGCCCTGCAGTATTCAGTACCGAGAGGTGAATTTTAGATCTAAGTAGGTTTTGAAATCTAGTTGTCTTACAAGTTGGGGGTTAATTCTGAACATTTTCTAGTAAAGGAAGTTTGGTGTCCAATGTTAGTGTATGAGTATATTTGGTTGAAAGCCACAAAATACCCTTTGATCCTAAGCTCACGGTATGATATTCTATGCAGTGTTCTATGTATGTTGGCTTGTTGATAATTCCTCTTATTTCTTTTCATATGGTTGTATAATACTTTAATTTTTTATTCCGTTATTACTATCTTGATTATTTTTGTCTGTTTTGTTGTTTGGTTTGTAAGATTATTCTTATTTTTGTTCTGCTCCCCTTTCTCACTCGGATGTATGGCACCAACCTCCTTTCTGTAATTAATTATATTATGATATTTGATGCCATTCTTTTGCCCCATATTTATGAATTTTGGAATGTGGAGAATAAAGCATAAATTAACGTGCTGAGCTCCAAAGGCCCTCAGAATAAAAGTTTTGGCTTCAAAAGCCTTTAGGAAAATAGGTCTTTATAAAACATGGCTCCAAAGGCCTTTAGAAATTTTAAAGCATTAAAAGCCCGTGAGAGGGGGCATTTTCTTTAGAAACTGACTCTAATAGTGTTTTAATTACCAAAAGGCTTTCAAAACAAAAAATAAATAAATTGGGTTAAGTACAAGTAAATTGTATAAATCTTTGAACTTGAATTGCTTTCTTTTCCAAAGCCTAATTTAAGAGATTCCAGAGCTTCGTCAAAAATTAAGAAGTCATAACAAGGCTTTGTAAGCCTATATTTGGACCAACTGAATCTTGTTTACAAAGTTGGGTTTCATAGACCCATATAAACAGCCTTTTCCCACAAATTCAATAAGGGATTTTCAAAGACTTATCAACCAACCTCTCATAAAAGGCATGCATTTTAAAATAAAGTTTCAAAGATTCAAAATAAATGACATGGGTTCTTAGAATAAAGTTTCCATTCTTATCCATCTTCTTTCAATGGTGATTTCAAGGACCACTATCTTCTTTGTTTCTAAACATTATATATAGAATTATTCTCTTATAATGGTTAGGTTATATGTGGAAGTTTACTTTCTCTATAGACCTAATTCTTTCTAAACAATATGTGAAAAATTATTTCCTCATATTATTTTAAGCTGTATATGAAGATTTATTCTTCTATACTGTCTTTCTGCTCATAGGCTTTGGGTAGAGGTTCATCATTCCACATTGTCTTAGTCCCTCAAGATTTTGGGTAGAGATTTATTCTCACATTATCTTATCAAATCAAAATACTATCTACCTTAGGGTTGAGACTATATATCCGCTCTAAGTTCATCGACTATATCGAATTACGTGGACTTTTATCCTCATTGGAGTACGTAGGCTCTTGCACAGTAAGTCAGGTCTAGTTTTTTTAGCTTTCATCTTTTTCTCTATCTCAATAATAAAAAGAGGGTAAAATAATTAAAATAAAATTTAAACACAAACAAGTAAGAGTAACCATCCTTAGGGATGGATGCTGTGAGGTGCCTAACGCCTCCCTCACACATAGTTCGACTCTCAAACATTTCCTCTGGTTTCAAAGGCTAGTTTTTGGTTTTTTAGAGGATTTCAATTATCCTTCTAATTAATTGGTGGCGACTCCATTATTTTTCAAAATATTTGTGTTTTGGTCATCCGCCACGTTGTGACACCCATCATGTTCCTTTTGGAATATGATTGGTTCATTTTCTCATCTAAGGGTGGGAGGGGACTTCCTGTCTTACCCCATCCTCTACCCACCCAATCCAAGGGTGGGCAGAGAATAGGATCATCTTGATTATAGTGCAAAATAAGGACAAGTACTCAATAAGGGTGGTTAAATTAGGCGCTCTTAAGGTCTTAAAAACTTTTTGAGTATGTAAAAAATATTTCTTATTTAAGTTACTAGAAGCATGTATGTCACAATGTGACGGCCAGTGAAAAAGTCATTATTTTATGACTTTGGTGCTTAAGGGAAAACGCAGAGAAAAAATAGAGTCACCATCAATTAATTAGAAGTATAATTGAGATCCTAAAATAAGAAAGGAAAATTAGCCCTTGAAACCAAATGAAGGGTTCGGGAGTCTAATTACGTGTGCTGAAGGTGTCAGGCACCCCATAACTTCTATCCCTAAGGATAGTTATCCTAAATTATTTATACTTAAAAATTTAATGTATTTTAATTACCTCATTTTTATTAATAAGATGATAATGGACAAAGATAAATAAAGAAAGAACTAGACCTTCTTTACCAAGTAAGTGCTTACGTACCCCCGAATGGATCAAGGTCAACGTAGTTCAAAAGTATTTGGATAAGTTGATTAAGTGAGATGTATGATCGCTTGCCTAAGAATGTTAGGACATTAGGGGATGATAATTTCACTAAAACCCTATAGAAAGAAGTTAAGACATTTGGGAAGGAAAAACTTTCACTAAAAGCCTATGAAAATTAAGATTTTGGGAAAGATAAACTCCACTGAAAGCCTATGGAGGTTAAGAGCTTGGAGAAGATAAAATTCCACTGAAAGTCTTTTGAAGATTAGGTCATTGGGGGAGAATAGTCTCCACTAAACAGCTATGGAGATTAGAACTTTGGAGAGGGATAAACTTCCATTGGAGGTCTTTTGAAATTAGGACATTGGAGAGTGTGTACCTCCACTGCATGCCTATGGAAGAAAAAATACAATATGGAAAATAAATTTTCACATAAAGTTTGACAAAATGGGAGAAAAATTCTCCACATATTGTTTAAATAAGACGCTTGTTATTCGTAGTAAAAAAATGCAATTCCTCGATAATTTTGAGATGAAACTGAAATTCCCACAATGTTTGAGACAAAAATGAAATTTATGAAAATTTTGGGACCAAAATAAAGTTATTGAAAGCATTGGGGTCAAAATCTTCTTTTAAAAAAATATTGCGGCCAAAATCAAAAGTTTTGAAGCATTGGGTCCAAAACGTAATTTTCAAAACTTTCATGGGTCAAAAATGAAACTTTTGAAAAGTAACCTAAAAAATATTTAGGCTTTATGAAACTCCCTAAAATATTTAATTTGAACCCATGAAATCCTATTTTAGTGAAATCTTATAATAATTTGGATGAACTTTTAAAATTTATTTTGAGTATTTTGAATGGACCTTTGAAACCCATTTTAAAAATTAGTTGAGTCCTAAACCCCATTTTGAAATATTAAGATTTTGGCCCTTGAAACTTATTTTGAAATATTGATTTGAATGAGCTCTTGAAACCCCTTTTTTGGAAGTTAATTTGGATAGGCCCTTAAACCCCATTTTTGAAGGTTAATTTGAGTGGGCCCTTGAAACCCAAACATTCAAAAGGTCCCTTTCATTTAACTTCTTCCATTATGGTAAGGTATGTTGGGCATCTCGTTTTCCCTTGGTAAAGTTGAAACAATAAAAATAAAATAAAAAAACAACATGAGACTAGTAAAGTAGATTATAGCTTATGCTGTACAAGAGATATATAGGGAGTAATTACAAAACAGAATAAAATAATTACACAACCCAACTAACATGATAAAATAACTAAATCCCAATTGAAAGTCATAAAGGAAGAAAATTGAAAATCATTTTTTGAACCATCACTAGAAACCCACTTGAATTATAAATTAAAAGAACATGCTTTAATTCCTAACAACCCAACAACAACTGAAAGAACATGCTATAACTAAAAACAGAGCCTGAAAAAAGACATACACTAATTACAAATAAGAGAACTTAGAACCATGCTTTGATTACAGCCAAAAATAAAACACTTGCAACCAAAAGAACATACCTTGATTAATGACAACCAAACAAAAATTAAAAGGACATGTTTTACTTCAAAAAATCAAAACAACATATACCTACCAACAGCAAAACACATATTTTAATTCCTAAAATCCCAACCAAATTACAAGAACGTGTTTCAATCAAAAGCCAAAAAAGTCGAAGCAGCATATATGATTAATCAATATTTATCCTATTATTTTGCTATAATTTTTTATGCATTTTGTTTTAAAATTAGATTACTTTGAGTTGTGTTTTGTGTATTTGCAGGAAGTTTCCAAGAAGAGTTTGAAGTCTTATTTCTAAACAAAATAATAATATAATAAAAATAAAAAAATTCTTCAATTTCCTTTTTTCACTAGGATTGTTGCTTTCCTTTTCTACCAAAACTCTTCCATCAATTTCCTTCATTTACTAGGACTTCCCTTTTTCCTCCCTATAAATATCCTACTATCTCTATCATTCAGGGAGACACAGATCACCACCATCATCAGTCGTCGCATTATCATCGCCAGCCATCACAGCCACCGTTCACGCCATTGTTGTTGCAGCAGGGGAAGGATTTTCATCTTTTATTTTTATTTTGTGTTTTAACAATATGTTTGGGATTTTTATAATTAAGTTTATTGGGTTAAATTTAATTATGAGAGGCTAAACATATTGTGGGTGTTTAGTTTAGCTATCATGAGTGTATTGAATATTTTGGTGGATTGTTTTTAATGCAAGTTTAGATTATTTCTTGTTCATTATTATTTATCTAGTTTAATTATAAATTGTGGAGTGATCATCTCTAATTTATGATTAAAATTGGGATCTGAGAATTAGGTGTTAGACACATCATCTGCATGTAATTAAGCTTTCTTGAACAAGAGTTTAAATTAAATTCATTGGTTTGATTTAATTTAGATGGTTGTGTAATTTTTCCTTGCACTAAATCCAATTAACTAAACAATTATCTGGCTCAAAGAAATTAATTAGTTAATTGTAAGTGAGGACTATCTGTGATCATCTGGGTTCTCTAGCTTCAGTGGAAAAAATCAATAATCTCGACTTAGGAATTTTAGTTTAATCCACTTAATATTTCAATACATGATTGGTTAGTTAGCTAAACCCCATTAATTTTCATAAAATTTAATTCAGTTTAAGTTATTATTTTGCATTATTTTAGTTTAGTGAGTTTAATTAATTTTCAACCTTCGTAACAATTTGATTAGAGTGTTTAGGATTTTATTTTATTTGGTTCTATTTTACTTTTAGTGTTTGGTAAATTTAGTTTTTAAAGAAAATAATTAAAAATTTAAACCAGTACAATTCCTTGAGAGATCGACCTCGGAGTAAACTTATCATTAGACTATTAGTGATTCGTGCACTTGTGAGCATTTTAAATTTGCACATCAATATACCAAAAAAAATCACTTTATGATTCAATACTAATAGAAGTGAAAGGAACTTATATAATCACCCATCCAATAAACCCAAACCACTAAAACAACAAGACTTAGCGTAACATTCAATGCCTCAAGTTTTCTCTTGGAATTGATTCAAAGAATTCAGTAAGATTCAAATTAACTATAGATCAATACCAATTCTGTTCAAGCATGAGATATTATACCCGATAGCAAATAACCACCACAGTACTAACAAATTGAAAGTTACAAGTTACAACATTCATCCTTTCATAATCAATCCCAAAGCATCCCTGACTCTGCCTAGAATGATGTTTGAAACCCAAGGACCTAACTTTTGCTCAATGGGGAAAGCAGAAAGCCTAAATAGAGCATGCAAACCTAAACAAAGATAGCCACAAAATAGTTCAAGCAAAAGCACCCATTATCCTTATCGAAATTTCCTTGAAGATAACTCCTCAAAAATGCAAATAATTATCACCCTATTTCCTGAAATAACCAACATATGAACCATGAGAAGTGATCACCTTATTTTCTGATATTTTTTGAACGAAAATCTTCTCCTAACTCTTGGTTTCGGCTTCTATTGCCTTTGGTTCTTTTCTGCCTGATATTGATATCTCTTCTTTGAATCTTCTCTATGTTTCGTGATTTATTGTCTAGTTCTTAGTTTTGTCCCAAATCCTAGATTTCTCTTCTACAATTTTTTTGAATAAAAATATTCTCCTCGCTCTCCATCCTCTTGTTACTCTCGGTTTTGTGCACTTTTATAGTCGAGCAAATTTGCCTTCTACTGCTATGTGCCTCGCGAGTATGTGAAGAGGAGAAGAAGTTCAGAGAGTGGGTGTGAGGGGGTGTCCTTGAGGTGTGTAGAAAAAAGGTAGCGTGAAGGTGCAGGGGAAGGGGGTACCAGCAATTGAATCAGATAGCAGACGAGGGACAAAAAAATGACAAAATGGTTAAGGATAGAATTAGGGTTTATTAGGTGAACAGGGTCGGGTTATTCAGATTTAGACCAGGTTGGTTAAATTGGGCTAGATCGGGTTAGATGGAGCATGGGCTGACTTAGGTGAAAGTGAGTTAGGTCAAGTGGAAGGGATTGGGCTAGATTCTTAGGTGGGTTAGTGGACTAAGCATTTTTCTGAAAAATAAAGAAGGACTTAGATTGGGCCAAAATAACAAAAAAAGGCTGGTATGATTAAGGTGATCACAACATAAGTCAAAATAAAATAAACCAGACTAGAATCAAAAATATGAAATAGCTTGGACAAAAATGGGTTTTTACAGTTATCTGTCTTTACTTGCTTCTTGATGGAAAAATGAAAAACCAACAGTCTTTCCAATTTACTTATAAAGAACAAGTGAAGATAAAAACACATATTTTGTCTAGGAGCAAGATAAATGAGAAAATCATAATTTAGAGTTTGGCAAAGGATGATTTTTAGTGCTAAACGTAAAGTTAGGCTTAAGGGTGCTGGTAATCAGAACCAATAATGTTGCTAGACGTAAAGTTAGGCTTAAAGGGACTGATAGTCAAAACCAATAATAGTGCTAGACATAAAGCTAGGCTTAAAGGTGTTATCAAGTAAACTTGAAAGATTTAACCTGAAGTCAATCGACATGTTAAGTGAATTTGAAACTTGTACAGATAAATGAACATACACAGTGAATTGTGGAAAATTGGGAACCAATCAAGGGGATATGACCCATGTATCAGGAAAATTAGGAATCAGGAAAGGGATATGACCTATGCATATGAAAGTTAGGAATCAAGCAAGGGAGTAGACCCTGCATCTAAAAATTAGGAATCAGGCAAGGGAGTAGATGCTGTAATTGAAATTTTGAATAAGGCAAGGGAGTACGACCTATGCATTTGAAAATTGGAATCAGGCAAGGGAGTTGAATATGAAAAGTGGGAATGAGGCAACGAGTGGACCCTACATATAAAAATTAGGAATCAAGCAAAGGGATGGACCTTGCATATGAAAATTAGGAATCAAGCAAAGGAGTGAACCCTGCATCTAAAAATTAGGAATCAGGTAAGGGAGTGTGTAAACACTTAATCTTGTACAGTCTCTTATTTTATTTTATTGTTTACCAAAAAAAAATTCTAAAATTCAAAGTCCTTTTATTAGGAAAAATGGTAATGACCTATAAAGATTGGCATGAGATGCTCCCGTATGCACTTTATGAGTATTGCACATATGTGAGATCATCAACTGGGGTAACTCCATATTCCCTAGTTTATGATATAGAAGCAGTGACACCTATCGAAGTGGAAGCACAGTTAAAAGATGTAGAATGGGTCAAAGTCTGTTATGAACAATTGAATATGATAGAAGAAAAATGCCTCGCCGCTATCTACAATGGTTAACTTTACCAAAAGAGAATGGCGCGAGCATTCAATAAGAAGGTCTGACCGAAGGAATTTCAAGTTGGGGACTTGATAGTTCATAATGTTGCCCAATCAGAAGAATGCTAGAAGAAAGTGGGCACCTGTGCATGATGGGCCTTACATTGTCAAGCAAGCATTTACCGGTGGAGCATTAATTCTCACCGATATGGACAGACAAGAAATGGCAAAGCCAGTGAATTTAGATGCAATCAAATGTTATTACACATAAAAAAAAAAAAACCCAATCAAGTTGAAAACTTGAAAGGGCAACTTAGTGTAATACCCAAAAAAAAAAAAAGGTGAATGAGGACACGAATGCAAATAACTTAAACTTGAGGGACTAAATGGCAAATTTAAAAAAAAACTTAAGAAAATTGCAAAAAGACCATCTTTCCCCCTTAAATACCCCATTCGAAAACTCTCTCCCCCTCTCTGTTTGGTGCACACCCCCTACACGGAAACTCTCTCTCCTTCGCATCTCCTCCACTGGTCACTCATCGCCTGACCGACATCGCCATCTTGCTCTGCTGTCCCTGCAGTTGCCTTGCCGTTTCAGGGTGCCGTAGTTGCTGTGGGTGGTGGCTCCATTTGGGTGTTGTTCTAGATCATTCTCAAAGGATCCAAGGCCATTTTTCTAGGGTAAGTAAATTGCTACTCATCATTCTTTCGAAAATAACCAAAATAAATGGGCATGGGAAATTCAAAAACTTTCTTTCTGATCAAGAGATCATTTTCATAATTTGACAAAGAATCCTCCCCCTGTAGCACCGTAGTCATGCATATGTGGGAACCATATTTCAACACCTTCTTCCTGTAGACAAGCCATTTCAATGCTTCTGTAGAATCAAGTAAAAATTTAAGTTACAATTCCTTTATTCCCTTCTAAAATTCAAGGCTAGTTAGTAAACATTTAAACTTGATTTCTGGATGCACACCAAATGTTCGATGAAATGCTAGAAAGAAAGTTTATTTTCAAATTCATTCTTGCTAAGTCAGTAGTGTATCCCTTTTGACTCCGTACTACTGATAACCTCTGACTTTGCAAATTTTAGCTGAATTCATGTTGGAAAGTTTAATTGTGGGATATGAACATTTCACTATATATATATATATATATATATATACATGAAATTCTAACTATTATCAACGGTTATAAATTCGGAAGTTTAAATATAACACAATTTTTATTCAAGTATGGTTGGACTAAAAATCATACTTATGCAAGTTACCCTCCTAGTTATTAGAGTCATAATAGAAAAGTAGTGGCAAACTTAATATACTGATATGTGATGCGTATATGATGCACATAGGCTTATTTGAAACAAACCCTGTTAGAAGCAACTCAGACTTGAAGTAGAAATATTTGGAGCTTGAATACTGAGTCTCCAAATTTAGCAGTAGTGAGTGGATTCTTACTTACCTCTTGATGCCTGAATTATTAAATTCTAAATTGTGGTTCAATGATTTTATTTAAGCATAATTTGGAAGTGATTTTTGGTAGAAGTGATATATATATATATATATATATATATATATATATATATATATATATATAGACACATAAATATGTGAGAATTGATTATTTTTTTACACAGTGTGAATTGT
>JASKGM010070662.1:0-16134 GCA_034509205.1 Ceratonia siliqua
AAAACGTACCGTGAAGATGAAGTTGTATCCTCGTTTGAGAACTTCCAAGAGAAAAAGAGTCCTTCTCCACATCATCTTGATGAAGTCGTCAGACATGTAAATTTTCTCACCTTCAAAATCAACACCGTCCGTTTCCAACCTGAAGCAGTTCAACCTTAGGAACTGGCACCGATCATAGGCAGTCCGATCAACCGCCACTATTAGAAGGTGGTCAAGCAGAGACCTGGTGCCCTCTCCAAGCCAAAAGCTGCTAAGAAAGAGGTCAAACATGGTGGTGTCACCATTGATGTCTTGATCTGCATAGGCCTTATTTATAATAGCCACTATAACGGTCTTGTTTCCCGTTGAGGCTTTAGCTAAAGCTGACTCAAGTGGATCTTGAGGTGCGTCAATGGTGGTCTACAATGTGAGAAAGAAAACTATAAAAAAATTGAAAATTTCAGCAAAATAAAAAACACCCATGATTTTTTTTTAAAGCGAAGAACAATGGGTACTTTAAACTTACTGAGTTTGATAACTTGTAAAGCGATTCTTGCTGGACTAAAACTAATGGGCTGGGGACAGAAGACCAATACAGATAAACACCCCCAGCCAAGAATAGCAATACAACTGCGAAATTCCCTAGAGTTTGTTTGGGATTATCCATGAGTGATCTCTCTGCCTTTGTGTGTATCAAATATTGGTCTTTGTACCGGCGATCACAAGATGAGAGCTATATAATACAGTATATAGGTCAAAGCCTCAAAAGGTTTTGGTTATGGCAAAGAGAGCTTTAATGAGATTTTAAGAGAGAGATAGTACAGGGTGGTTATGGTAGGATGGTCACGAATTGGAGGTGATCAAAATCAGGATTGAGGAATTAAAACGAGGTTTCTTTCATATGATATATAGAGAAACTTGCAATTTGTAATAGTATATGTGCTTGATTGGCGGGCGGAAAAGTAAGGGACTAACTTACGTCACCTCTTTTTTTATTTTTTATAGTTTTTCTTAATTTTTTTTATTTTTTAAAATTAATTAATTATTTTTTACATAATATATTTTTAAAATTTTTTTTTTACATTTTTATTACTATTTATCAATAATTTTTTTACTATTTATTTATAAGTTAAAAAAAATTTTTAAAAAATCATAAAAAATATAACCAAAAAAAAATAACAAAACTCCCTACCGCCCACACCCCCGGAAAAGTGCCCTGCTCAACAGAATTTGGACTTTTGTGGGCAGATACTTGTATTAGTTGTATACTTCCATCAAAATTCCAGATTCTCACGGAATTGCCATGTTATTTATTTATTTTCTAAGAAGAACCCTTATTTTTGTCGCAATTGCGCATAGTAAATTTACAGTGCGATTAAATATTTTTTATTATTTAAAATGTGTTTCTTTTATAATAAAAAAATAGAGAATTTAATTTTCTAAAAAACAACACCAATTACCAACAATACAATTGATTCTAAATTTTATTAATTTTTTTATATTCAAAGTAGAAAGAACTAGCACATCCAAAAGGAAATCTTGATAATTCAGTAAACTCTGCCAACGGAATATTATATTTATTTAGAGGCTTTCATTTAGCGATGTGTTCGTGGAAGGGTGTCATAGTTTAATTATAAAAGAATATGTTTAAGGATATTAAAACTATTATATTTACAAAATATTTACATTTATTAAAAAGAACATGATCATTTTTATGCGGCGGGTCATACTTAATATCTTACTTACAAGAAACTCCATTAACTTTAAAATTAGTAAATAATTAATTGAATTCCTAGTCTCAATCAATCACCATGCATGTTACTAGTATTAATTTATTAGTATTTAGTGTAAACTAAATTACAGGGTTGGAGTCTTCAACTTATATCATAATTAGAGTTCATGTGTTGAGTAGGTGTTCACGTTGATTACAAATTAATGTCAATGTACGTCTTCTATGTAATTTAAATTAATCAAACATACAATTATCTAAAAAGCATGCCATATTGGCTTAAAGTTAGATGAATTAGAATTTCACAAAGAGCCTAATAATGAAGGGGCGGGTATGTGATGTATGATTAAATGTATTGTTATAGATTCAGTTTTTAATTTTGTCAATCTTTTTTTCAGATCAAAGTGTAAAAAATTTATTTGTGAACCATTTTAGTCTTGGCATAACTGGTTTACAATATTTGATTGAATTGAATAAGAGAACTATTTGGGATTAACACAAACTTATCCAAAACACCTAACAAACCGTTATTAAAAAAAAAGAAAGTATGTTATTATAATTTCAAAGGCTTTTTCACTATTCCCTTAGACCTTTACAAGGTTAGTTTAGCCACTCATTAACAATGAGTACTATTACATGCTATGAACGGTTTAGTTTTCCATACTTACCAACAATGTTTATAAAATTAGTTTTTACTTGCCTAACAAAAATGTTACATTCATACTGTCTTTCACTAGAAAGCTAAGAATTTTATACACAACTATAAAAGGATAAGACACTCTTACAATACAACAATGAACTCCTTCAAAAAAGTAGATAGGCCAGATAAAAGCTCTCAAAAAGATTTTAATAGAATACTATCAAGCTTCAAAGGCTTAGTCAAAATATCAGCTACTTGTTCTCTGGACTAATAGTGAACCAATTTAATGACTTCATCATTTGAGAGATCACGAAGGAAATGAAAATGGACATTAATATGCTTACTTCAGCCATGCATCACTGGATTTCTTGAAAGTTTAATGGCTGGTCTATTGTCACAGTAGATTGTAGTAGAATCTGTTGACCACAACCCAATTGCCTTAAGACTTTTCTTAGCCAAACTGCTTGACATGCACAAGAAGCAGCTTCTGTTGTTGATAGTGTTACAACAAGTTGCTTTTTTTATGACCAACATACAGCTGTAACACTTAACATAAATAAATAGCCTGAAGTACTTTTCTTATCTTCCAAATCACTAGCATAGTCACTATCCATGAATGCGAACAATTCTTCATTTCCTCCTTTTTTGTAGAGCGGCCTGAAATCAATAGTACCTTTGAGATATCTTAATACCCATTTAGCAGCTTGCAGATGAAGTTCAGTGGGGTGTTCCATATACCTATTGATAAAAGTTACAACAAACATAATATCGGGTTTGGTGGCAGTTAAATACATTAGACTGCCTACAATTTGTTTATAAAATGAGTTATTCACCTTGACACCATTTGGATCCTTCATCAATTTAGAACCTGGAATAATTGGATTAGTCACTGAATTACAGTCCTTTATATCAAACCTTTTCTAGTATCTCCTGAGTATATTTCCTCTAACAGATGAAAATTCTTTTTGTGCCATGCAACACCTCAATACCCAAAAAGAATCTCATTCTCCCAAGATCAATCATATCAAATTCATGCATCATAGATTGTTTAAACTCAGTAAACATGCATGGATCATTTCCTATGAAGATTAAATCATCTACATATAAGCTTACAATAGGAATTTTACCTTCCATCTTAGTTTTGAAAAACAATTTATTTTCATATGGCCATTTTTTAAAGCCTTGTTGTATCAAGTAAGCTTCAATCTGGCTATACTAGGTTCTAAGGGCTTGCTTAAGCCCATATAGAGCCTTTTTTAGCTTGTAAACCTTCTCCTTACTGCCTTTCACAACATATCCTTATGGCTGTTCAACATAAACCTCCTCCCTTAATTCTCCATGTAAGAAGGCTGACTTGACATCTAGTTAGTAAATGGTTCATTCTCTTTGTGCTGCAAGTAACAATATTAATCTAATGGTGTCCATTCTAGCTACAGGGGAAAATACCTCACCATAGTCAAGTCTATACTGTTGACAGTACCATTTTGCTACCAAGCGAGCTTTATACTTATCTACTACACCATTTTCTTTAAGCTTTGTTTTGAAGATCCACTTGACACTAATCCTTTTCCCATGCTCAGGTAAATCTGCTAGTTCCCAGGTATTGTTTTTCTTGATGGCTTCTATCTCAGTGTCCATTGTCTTCTTCCACTTGGTGTTTTTAATTTCTTCATAATAACATTTGGGATCACTGTCTGCAATCATTTCCATATAAGCTGTGTTTTCTTCCTCTTCAAAAAGCTATGCACCACTTGTGTAGTGGAGACCCATATTTGTTCCCTTCTAACTCTTCTTTCATTTATGTTTGGTGTCGGTTCTTTTGAAGATTCATGAATATTCCCTGTCTCAATTTTTGCATTTTCAATGTTGCTGGTTGCTTTAGTAGTACCCTTATTATGAACAACTTCCTAAGCAATTTCCTCTTGCTTATCCCATTCTAGATTTGCATGTGACTCCTTGAGAATCATCCTCCCAATTCCAACTCTTAACTTCCTGAAATATGACATATTTGCTTATGATAATTTTCTGTGTCACTGGGTTGTATAATGTGTAGGCCTTAGATTCTTCACTGGCTCCCAGTAACAAGCATTTGAGGCTTTTATCACCAAGCTAGATTCTTTGAATGTTAGTGATGTGAACAAAGCCAATACACCCAAATACCCGAAAGTGTGCAACTGATGGCTTATACCCACTCCAAGTTTCTTTTGGAGTTAAATTTCTGCCCAATTGACTACTTCAGGCTAGAATAACTTTGGTACATTTCTTTCAGTGAGTATACTATGAACTAAGTTCATGATTGTCCTATTTTTCTTCTCTGCAACTCCGTTGTGTTGCGGAGTGTAGGCAATGGTGACTGATGAGTTGGCTTTGAATTCCTAATTCAGTGCAGGAATTTGTGAACTCTGTTATGTGAATTGACCTCCTCGATTAGTTCTCAGCCCCTTGATGTAAGCATCAGTTTCCCTTTCTACTCAACTTTTGAAGTGTTTGAAAGTGATATATGCTTCTGATTTTTCTGTTAAAAAATAAACCTAGGTTTTTCTACTGAAATCATCAATGAAATTAATGATATATCACAAATTAGCGCCTGCCACATCAGCCAATATGTTTTGTTAATTTAATTCCATTATCCTTAATATTCAGTTTAGACTTGGTCAATAACTAAGAGTTCACTCAATCAGTTATTAGTTGTGATAGAGCCATGGTATTGTGGCAGTCAACTTATGAGCTTTTTATGCTTTTAGTTGGCAATCATCCTAGGAGAGTCAGTTATGTTTTATCACTGTTTTTCATTTCTATAAGTAGTAACAATCAAATGTAATTATCTATGCTTTCAATAATACAGTTGATTATCACTGTTTTTCATTTCTATAAGTAGGAACAATCAACCTTCTTCAGTTTAGTTTCATGGTATCAAAGTCAGGTTGCTATTCTTACAGATAATTCACTCTTGTCTATCAAGCCACTTGTTGAAGAAGGTTGAATTTCAAAGAAATGACTAAATTACAAGATGGAGTCGATCAATGGGGGAAGCACTGTAGGCACGCAAAATGGCATGGAAAAACTTGTAGGCACTAACTACAAGTATTGGAGAATGTGCATGGAAGCTTATCTCCAGGGTCAGGATCTTTGGGAGCTAGTAGTTGAAGCTGAGTCAGAAATTCCAAGTGGCACACCTGAAAATGTTGAACTGAGAAGAAAGTGGAAGATAAAATGTCGTAAGGCTCTCTTTGGTCTAAGAACTTCAATTAGTAGAAACTTTATTGACCATGTCAGGGACATTAGCTCACCAAAGGAAGTTTGGGATACCAAGAGATTTTTCTCAGAGAAATACGATGAGGCTATAATTTCTAGAAAACAAACTGGCCATGAGCACTCAAGACAACTTATCCATTTCAGAGTATTTCCTCCGAGTCAAGAATCTATGTGTCGAGATATCTGAATTAGATACAGATGAAAAAATTGGTACAGGAATATTCACCATTCATTACATCCATCCAAGGTTGGACAAATCAACCCTTGGTGGAAGAACTAGAAAATCTATTTGCCAACCAGGAAGCTTTAGTCAAACAAATGGCTAAGAACACAATTTCAGAACCAGATGTAGTCCATCTATCACGTGGGAAGACAATAGATAAAGAAACAGAAGATGACTCATTTAAGCACAAGACAGGGGAAAGCTCACAAGGTAACAGACCCATCAAATGTTACCATTATGGGAAGGTTGGCCATATCAAAAGAAACTGCAGAGTTAAACTCTCCAAAGCAAATGCAGCATGTGAAGACGAAGAAGAAGATTCACTTAACTGGGAACAATGCTTTACTAGTGAAGTTGTCAAAGAAAATGATCATCTAACAACCAAGTTAACAGCTGTTCAAATACCAGAAAGCCATATTAACTACAAAGAAGAATGGATCATTGACTCAGGATGCTCTCATCATGTAACAGGAAATGACTCATTTTTTTCAGAAATTCACAAGCACAATGGAGAACAAGTGATCATAACTGCTGACAACTCAACTTACCCAATGCTGCAAGAAGGATTGGTGGAGATCAAATATGATGAAAACATCAAATTAAAGGATGTGTATCATATGCCAGGTTTGAAGAAAAATCTAATTTCAGTTTTTCAAATTACTAATTCTGGAAAATTTGTCTTGTTTAATCCAAATGATGTAAAGGTTCTTGAAAATATAAGGAAGATTGAAGCTGACACTATTCTAGTTGGTAAAAGAAAATATTCTTTGTTTATTTTGGTAACTGGAGAAGTTTATGTGAAGAAAACAAGTTAAATCGATAATGCGGCAATTTGGCATTCTCGGCTTGGTCACTTGGGTTATCAGATGCTGCAGATTATCTCTTTAAAGAAGCTGCTGGATGGTCTTCCACCTCTCAAAAATATCAAGGAAGACACTGTATGTCAAGGCTGTCAGTATGGCAAAGCTCACCAACTCCCATTTAAAAGCTCTTTAAACCAGAGGCTGAACCTATTTGAGCTGATACATACTAATCAAATGGGTCCAATGAAAACTCCCAGTTACAATGGCTATCATTATGTCATGGTGCTAGTGGATGACTATTCCAAATACACATGGGTGTATTTTCTGAAGGAAAAAAGTGAAGCCTTGCTCAAATTCAGTAACTTCAACAACACTGTAAAGAAGGAATTTAACGAACAAATCAAATGCCTAAGAAGTGATATGAAGGAGAGTTCACATCAGAAGCATTTTCTAAATTCTATGACAACCATGGCATTAAAAAACAACTTACCTGTCCAAATACCCCTCAGTAAAATAGGGTGGCCGAGAGGAATTTAGCACACTTGACTTCAACATGTCTCTCTTGGATACATGACAAAGGTCTTCCTTAAGGCTTATGGGCAAAGGCAATTAACTATGCTTGCCATGTGATTAATAGATTACCTCTTTGGCCAGGTAAGGAAAAGCACCTTTTGAACTCTTATACAATGTAAAACCCAATGTGGATTAACTTCGTGTCTTTGGATCAATATTCTATGTACACATTCCTAAATCCCAAAGGACTAAATTAGATTCAAAGGCAAAGAGATGTGTGTTTGTAGGTTATGACCCATGCAGGAAAGGGTGGAAGTGCATAGATCCAGGTACAAAGAAATTTGTCACTTCAAGAGATTTTTTTGATGAAATTTCTTCGTGGCAACCTGTTCAAAAGACAATAATCAAGGATGTCTATCTTGATAATGATCCTGCAGCTCTAGAGTTATTCCCAAAACAAAGTGCACAAGAACTAAGAAACAATACCTATTCCCAAATCAGTGAAAGAAGAGAATGAGCAAATAGTCAGAAGATCAACAAGAAGGAGAAATCAGTCAGCACATTTACAAGACTATGAAGTGCAAATGAATCAATGTACCATAACTCAAGCATTCTTCACTGGCCCACTAGATGAAGGAGAACCAACCTGCTTTGAAGATGCAAAGGATAAACCAGTATAGCAAGCAGCCATGATTGAAGAAATTGAAGCACTAAACAAAAATAAAACCTGGGAGCTCATTCCAAGACTTGCATATTGCAACCCAATTACTTGTAAATGGGTTTATAGAACAAAAAGAAGGGCAAATGACAAAATTGACAGATTTAAGGCTTAACTGGTGGCTCGAGACTTTTCTCAAAGCTATGGATTAGACTATGAGGAAACATTTAAGCCCTGTTTGTTTGGGCTTATTCTGAGAATAAGTTACTTCTTTTCAAAAATAATGCATTCTGATAAAAATATCATGTTTGTTTAGACTTATAGAAAAACAATAAGTTAATGAAAATGAAGAAAACATCTTATAAAGAGAAGTTAAAAATTGTAACTTCTCTTGATAAGGAGAAAAATAAGAAGAGAGAGAAACTTCCATCTCCAAAATTGTTCACCATTCTTCAAAAATCCTTCTTAATTATTGCATCCAAATACAAAACAAATTCTCTTTAAAAAAAATCCTTCCTCCTGCAAAAGAATGAGAAAAGACATTTAACAAATAGGCCCTTAGTCCAGTAACAAAAAGTGGTAACTATTAGAACAATCATTTCTCTTGCTGCACACAAAAATTGGAGACTTTGGCAACTTGATGTTAAGAACGCATTTCTTTATGAGGAGCTGGACAAAGAAGTGATCATGGAGTAGCCACAAGGATTCATATCAAAGCAATTTCCTGAGTATGTATGTTGACTTAAGAAAGCCTTATACGGACTTAAGCAGGCACCATGGGCCTGGTATGGTAAGATTGCTCAATACTTTGTATTTTGTGGTTTCAAAGTCTCTTATTCAGATTCCAACCTATTTGTCAAAGTAGAATCAAAGTTGCATCTAATAATTTTACTATATGTGGATAACATGATTATAACTGGGCGTGATGAAAATAAAATATCACAGTTGAAAAATGATTTATCTATTCGATTTGAAATGAAGAGCTTAGGTGAGGTTGGATGTTTTCTCAAGTTGGAGATTGAAAAATCAATTAAAAGGAACTTTGTCTCTCAAAATAGATATGCAAAGAATCTTATCAATGTCTTTAGTATGGGGGAGGCAAAAAAAAGTAGCCACTCCAATGGAATTACATCTCAAACTAAAGAGAGATGAAGGCAAGCTACTGCCAAATGCAAAAAAGTTAGGCAACTAATTGGTAGCCTAATATATCCAACCATCACAAGGCCTAACATCTCACATTCTGTTGGAATTGTTTCTCAATTTATGCAAAATCCAAGAGTCCCTTACTTAGATGCTGCAAAAAGGATCATGTGTTATATAAAAGGCTCCTTATCATTCGGTCTAATGTACAAAGGCACATATAAAATTAAGTTAGGTGGCTTCACAGATGCAAATTGGGCAGGTGATTCAACAGATTGCATATCAATTTCTGGATATTGTTTCAGCATAAGTACAGCTATTGTCTCATGGTGTAGCAAGAAGCAATCCACAGTTGCTTTATCAAGCACGGAAGCAGAATATATGGCTACAACTTTAGCTGCTCAAGAATGCGTTTGGCTGAAATGTTTGATAAAAGATATACTTTCCAAAGTAGACTATGTTGTGTAGATACATTGTGATAATGAAACTGCCATCAAGCTCATCAAGCTCCCCTCAAATCCGGTCTTGCATAAAAGAACCAAACCGGGAGAAAGTTCTAAGTCAGGAAATTGAGCTGAAGGGAATATCCACAACTATGCAAGTTGTAGATATTTTTACAAAGGCCTTAGCAAGACCAAAATTTGAAGAATTCAGAGCTACCTTAGGAGTAGTTGATTGTGGGCATGCACTAAGGGGGAGTATAACAAATTAGCACCTACCACATCAGCCATTATGTTTTGTTAATTTAATTCCATTATCCTTAATATTCAATTTATACTTGGTCAATAACTGAGAGTCCACTCAGTCAGTTATTAGTCGTAATAGAGTCATGGTATTGTGACAGTCAACTTAAGAGCTTTTTATGCTATTAGTTGGCAATCATCTTAGGAGAGTCAGTTATGTTTTATTATTGTTTTTCATTTATATAAGTAGGAACAATCGAATGTAATTTATCTGTGCTTTCAATAATACAATTGATTGATCCTCCATATTGGTTCTTGTTTACTCTCTGCTGGTTTTGTTACCATTTGAATTGGGTTTAATTGGGCCACAAAGATCAGAATGTATGAGCTGAAGGACTTGAGAAGCTCTCCAACCATTAGCTTTTGGGAATGGAGGTTTATGTTGTTTTCCAACCAAGCAACTCTCACAATCAACCTGAGGAACTTTGATTTGTGGTAAACCATGGGCCATCTTCTTCTCCCATAATGTTCTTAGTCCCCCATAACTTAGATGTCTAAACTTGCAGTGCCAAAGATGAGTTGAATTCTCTGAGCAATGATTGAAGTATGTTTGCTCATTTAGTTAAGAATGAACCAACAAATCTTATTAAGTGACATTGATGTTTCTGTAATTAACCCCCTTTGAGGATGATAGATCTTACATTTCCCTTGCTCAATTAGAATTGTAAGACCTTTCTCTTGAAGTTGCCTGAGACTAAGGAGATTGTTTTTCAGTGCAAGTACATAGAAAATGCCTATAATCACTTATGTAATTCCATTGATTTGGAATTTTACACTCCCTTTGCCCATAACCTCTATGCTTGAATCATTTACTAATTTCACACAGTCCCGAAATGTATTATCAAGAGAAAATAATATATCTTTTTTACCACACATGATTACTGCATCCAAAATCAAGGTACCAAGTCTCTTTCTTGTTGTGATCTTCCTCATCTGTATATGCCATCAATAGCATCTCTTCATTGGTCTCAGCAAGGTTGGTAATGTTGATTTTGGCTTTCTTTGGACACTCATATTGGAGTGACCAAGATCATGGCAGTGATAGCATTTAACTGTAGATTTATCAAATCATTGTCTGCCTCAACCTCTCCCTCGTCCTCAACCTCTAGAGCTTTCTTCATGTGTAACTTTAAGAGCTTGCTCTTCTACCATAGTGTGATAATTCATACGTTGTTCATGTACTAGCAAACTACTTTGGAGTTCATCAATTGATAGAGTATCAAGGTTGTTTGATTCTTTAATTGAACACACAACGTAATCAAACTTAGGTGTCATAGACCTCGGTATCTTTTCAACAACATCCACCTCTTCCATTTTTTTTACCGTTAATAGGCTTCTTGTTTGCTATAGTAAGTGCTCGAGTAAAGTAATCGGTAACTGTCTCCCCAGATTTCATATGAAGTACTTCCCACTCCTTTCTCAAAGCTTGTAACTGGGCTCGCTTAACTCTAGCATTTCCTTGATATTTCAGCTTCAAGGAGTCCCATATATCTTTCGTAGTATCTTTCTTCAGTATTGTCTCCAGGATAGGATTGTTGATAGCCTGAAACAAATAATTCTTGGCTTTTAAATCCTTCAACTTCATTTCATCAATGGTTTTCTTCTGCCCATCAGTTAGTTAGTTAGTTCAACGCCCTCTACTATTGTAAGAATGCCCTTCTCCACCTAACTCCAATACTCCTTCGATCTTGGGAAATTTTTCATAAGCATCAAACCAATGATCATAGTGCCCATTGAACCATGGGATGGCTGGTTGAACGAAACTACCCTCTGTTGCCATTACTGTAAGCCGCTGCTTCTCACTTACTTACTCTCAGCCTGATGGGTAGGCTCTGATAGCAGAATGTTAAAACTAAAGTGAAACATTCCGTTGTTTTGGGAGATAACTCTCTTATTTTATTAACAATGAAGCAAGCCTCTTAAATAGCCTTGCAGAGCTACATAACTAAAAAGAAACAAACCTATGTTCAGCACAACCTAAGAACATGATAACACCTACAATTGAGATAAAACAAACTCCTAATCATCTCAATAACTCAGGACATGTTATTTATGCAAGCTACCACCTACTCCACATAAGCTACGTGGAACTAGTTACAAACTGAAAAAAGACCAAGTCAACAACAACTAACACATTTCTGACTTTAACACTCTCACTCCACGCCTGAGTTGTGTACAAGTAGTTATCTTCTTGCATATGAAAGATCCATTAGTCTACAACAATAACATCAATGAACAAATGTGAAATTAGAACAAAGTAATGCATCCTGTTATCTGATACAAGTCACTTACACATATTACAAATACAATACCAGAAGTATATGATTCTTCAAATTAAATTGTCAAGCTGGTTCTATCACACCCAACAAATATAACCCTAAAAGGAAAAATATTCAATAAGTTTTGAGATTTTCGGATGTTTCTACCTAGTTCTTTATACCAGAATCATTCATATCCTGTCTGTTGAAGCTACAGATTTCCCCAATTCTCTGTGAATGCATGCAAGTGTTTGTTGCATGTCCAGAATGTGTTTAGAGTTGGGCTGTGAAGAAAAATTATTCATTTTACATATTTTTAATGTGCATGGATGGCTGATTGATGCAAGAAATGGTTGTCCAACTGCCGCCACCTGAGTTTCGGAGGCCAAAACAGGCCAAGCCACCATAGAGTCTTCTGCTTCATAGCTTGGGATCCAAAACTTTCCAAACTCTGCAGATTGTATTCCAGTTGGTTGTGCCTCTTCTGCTACGAATCTATTTTAACTCCATGTTCCGTCTTTGTTCAAGTCTTGTCTGAAATCTTTAAACTCACAACAAAAGGACCTGCTCTTGATACTCTCCACCCAGTGCCATTTCATCACAGAGACTAGCAATATCAGGGATTATCCCTCCATTACATTGCCTATATACCCCATCCCCTACTAGATCATTTAATAAAGCAGCCGGTTCTCTGGCTCCTCCATGCTTTAAGAATTTCGTTCTTAGAGCAGTTCCTGTAGCTGATGATAGTGGATCCTCCTGGCACAACTTCTTCCATATGGTAGCAGCAAAACATTTGGCATACAAGTAGCTATAGTATCCTACATGCAAAAGAAAATTTATTCAGCAAAATATTCCACTAAAACTAAAAGTTCAGCATAAAATGATTGTAGGACTCTTCATTTTAGGGCCTCAAGAGACTCATTGGGAGTATTTACATGAGAATAAAAATACCATAGAAATAAAATAACCTTTTTGCCTCAAAAAGTGCACCAAGTTGAGATTGAAACTAGGATCAACAAGAAGATCAACACTTAAAAATTCAAGCTTGAAGTGAACATGTATGAGTGGCAATCAAGATAATTGAAACTTTCACAAGTATTCCACATGCGAAGACTTCACTTCATATTAGAGAATCACTTATAGCAGTAGAATGGAGAGCACTATCCCATATAAGGTAAGCAAAAGTTTTTCTACGTTCTCATAAGTTGATAAAGATGAACATATTAATTTGTGGATATTTCAGGGTGCTTAACATCATATAATAAGGCTTGTCACAATTCAAGGTGTTAGCAGAATTTTACACCTGCGCCATAATTGAGGAGGTGACTGAATCGGGTTTCCCAGTGTGTTCCTTCCACATGTTCCCAACTAGTATATTCTCTTTTCAATTCCGCAACAATAGAACTAGTATCTCTAAAAGGGAATGGCTGCTCTCCAAAAAGTGTCTGGTCAATTAAGGCACAGAAGATCTGACAGGAAATATACAAACAAATTTCATTGGGTTAATAATAATATATTATTCTTCTCTTCCTCATAGACACAAAAGGCATGATCTGCTTATTCAGGACACCCCGAGCATAAAGGAAAAGAGAAAACAAGGAGAAAAGAACACCTGGTGTTGCAATTCAGTTGCAGCAAACATTTTTCTAGCATCCTGCATCGACTCTACAAGCTTCTGAGGGATTTCTTCACCAGTTGAATAGTGTCTAGCAAATTTTTTCAAGACGCGATAATCCCATGCGTAGTATCTATGACCAAAAATAATATCAGGTCAACCACAATCAAGGAGATTAATACCACAGCAGAAACATACTCAATACAAATGCATACGTAAAATGTGTAGACCAGAATTCGTATGCATATTTGGGAGTTTTTTTTATATAGAAAAAGCGTCCTTATCAGAAAGGACAAGAGATACACAGATGAAGGACAACATCCTACTAATTAAGGAGAAAAACAGAAATAAACATGAAGACACTTGATTTAAGAGATAACAGTGCTGCCGAATCCCTATTTTTCATAGAATGATTTCAGCAAAAAAGACAACATATTTTGAGCAAAGAATTAACCAGGGTCATCCAAACCACACACAAAAGGAAAAGGAGAAGAGAGGGAGAGAGAAAGAGAGGTTAAGAGTTAAGAACAAACCTTTTTACCCTCAAACTCACATTTTAAATACACAAGTATTATCATTGATGTGTCAAGTTTCTAGGCACTCCTCAAACTAGATCCCATTTTCCCACAGACATGGAACCTATGGAATTTGCCACTGTCTTAACGATCAATCAACATCATCATTTAACACAGACTTATATTGTCCTTCAATGAAATGTTCTTCTTTCATTGGTATTCAAAAGATGGAAATCGGGCCCGCAATATGTAATGTCATGTGAATATAAGAAAATAAAACTTAAAAGAACTGGGTTTTGAAGTTTACTCAAGGGTACAACTAATTATTGTACCGCTAAGGAAAAATATTAAAGTGATATTATTTTGTCAAAATTCATAAAGGAAAAGTTTGCATCAGGTAGTACATTCATACATTTAATAGAACAATATTCAAAGCCAAAAGTTACATACTTTACAAGGTTCCTCAAGTTACATAACTCCTTTTGCTTTTCTTATTTCATTTCTGATGCTAATCCCTTTTCATTAATGCACACATGCTTAGACACTGACTGCAAAACCGTGAATAAAGCTACGGATTTTAATCATAAGAGGTGATTCAGATAAATTTTTACATAACTGGATCATAGTAGGTTACCTCTGTAAAAGAAAACTACGTTACATCTAAAAAGCTTTTGACAGATTCAACACATTTAAAGCAAGTATCATCCAGTTAAACGATTTAATCACATTTATCTACTTGAATTAAATGGCAAAGAACATAATTATTGCAGCATATTACTCAGAATCTCAGTGATGGCAAGGTTCTACTCACTCAAAGAGGTTTGATGGTATTTCTGCAAAATCAAGAACCACTCTGGTGCCTGAAAAGTGTTGGTAGTCCTACAATAACAAAAACATGAGGTATCACAATTAGGAAAAGAATGGCAATAATTTTTTTTTTAACTTTTCTCCTCAAGTAATGATCAGTTGTAAATGTTTGCCGAAGAATTTTGGTGCATCAAACAAAATATGAGTACAGTATTCATATAATTTCAATTCCAAAACTTATTTGGACAGTATCAACAAAGTTTTCCTAATTTTCCCAAACCACGTACATAATTATGCCTTCAGCATAGTTGATGAGAATGATATTTAACAGCTAATATATATATATAATGTATGTTGCAGATATTTGAACATATTTAAATATGGTTAATTTTGCAAATTCATATCATGTTTCAATAAACTTCTAGAATTTAGGAACAGCAAGATCATTACATAAAACTGCCAGACCAGGAATAAGCTCACCTTTATTATGTATGTATGTCTGTAATTTGTAAAGTTCAGTTAACATAATTGTCAAGAACCATTTCAACCCAAAAGCTTAAGCTATTAGAATCAAGCCCATGAATAGTTTTATTATAATCTCTAACACGCCCCTTCACGTGAAAGCTGCTTTTGAACTTGAAGCGTGGACAATTTAATTAGGAAGAGGGGGGCGACAAGGATCAAAATCCTGACCACTTGGTCATAGAGGCTCTGATATAATGTCAATAACTATTTCAACCCAGAAGCTTAAGATATTAGGAAAAGGCCCATAAATAGTTTTGTTATAATCTCTAACAGTAATATTATTACGATACGAAATACATATACATGGAAGAATAATAAATTGATCATTAATTAAAAGAATAGGGCACCTTATCAAAGAATTATTTAATTAGTCTAAACACAACTGTAATAATTTCTTAAAATGTATATTCCTCAATTTGGTCCTTAACTAGTAGAGGAAGCTTTTGTATATGAAGTTCTTGAAGATGACAAAAGAGACCTCAGAAAGCAAAAGTGGTTAACTTTGAAAACAGATATTTTAGGTATATCTTAAATGCCTCACCCACCCAAATCCCCCATATGTACATCTCAGAGTTCAATTCCCGTTCTCAACCCATGACCAATATGAGCTCGAAGTTTCCTTCGTAACTTGTATAACTTCTTCCTAGTGGTTCCGTTCCATGCCTCATTTCATAGGGAACCTCAAAGTGGCTCTATTTCATTATATTCCATCCATATACTAATTCCAT
>JASKGM010070683.1:0-16131 GCA_034509205.1 Ceratonia siliqua
TTTTTGGTTTGTTTAGATTGAATTGGGGGGATTTAGCTCAACATAATGAGAATTCACCAAATAGGCAACAAATATAACTAATAAGAAAAGGAATTTCTTTCATTTAAGCATAAAATATAGAAATTTGATTTCAGTTTAGGAAATTGGCCGAAAAATAGGACTTCTGAGTTAGTTTGGTTTGAATTTGAGGAAAGTGGCTAACTATAATGAGAATTTACAAAAATAAGCAACAAATATAACAATCAACAAGCAGCACTTCTTTCATTAATCATAACATTTACAAATTTGATTTCAATTTTTGGAATTGGCCAAAAGTTAGAGATTTTTTTGTAAGTTTAAGTTGAATTTGGAGGAATTGATTGAATATAATATAATGATAATTCACAAAATAGGCATCAAATATAACAATTAACAAGTGGCAATCATTTTATTAAGCATACAATATAAAAATTTGGTTTCAATTTGAGAGAATTGATTGAAAATTAGAGATTTTCATTAAAAAAATTGACAGCACAAAAGACTAGGGTAGTAAAGTGCTAATGGAGAAAAACACAAAGTCATAGATTGTTCAATTTCAAACCACAAAGTAGTGAAGTGAAAGGTTACCTAATCACAAGTTTATAAAATGTAATTAACCCAATTATAAATTATGAAAATATGTGTAATCATAAGTTTTCTATTTGGTTCATTTTTCATTTAAAGACTAAACGGATTTATATCAATTTTGAACATCTTTTAATGGTTCAGGTTTAGCGTGGTTGATTTAGATCAATTTTGACCACCCTTACTTATGGGTGATCTAATTAGTAGGTTTTTTTTTTGTTCACATATTGTTGAGAGAAAGGAAAGAAAAAGTGAAAGTCAGTTTCAAACTAGCATGAAGATTGTGAAGTACAAAAAACGTTTTCAAAGTCTCTTTTTACTTTATCTTCATCGAGCATTGTAGACTGTTGTTTGTATGTAGAAAGGGGTAAAAAAAAGGAAAGAAGGCAAGTTAGAAAAAATAATCAATTATATGTGATGAACTTTCTATTATGTTTAGCAAAAATGGTAGAAGAGGAAAAGATGTTCGTTGTCGTTCAAGTTATTTTAATTAGGGACGGGCTGAGGACTGGGGAGGCCCTCCTTGTTCCTTGTCCTCGCGGGGGTGGAGAAATATCCCTATTCCCCACTGGGGCACTAGGATTCGAGGGAATGCCTTGAATGCAAGAAAAAATCATGTCAAATTAGAACACAAGTAATGACAAATTAAATTATTAATTCAAAAAATACATTAATTTCATATTAAAATTAATAGATATTATTTTTTTCAGCAATAATAAAAATATAAAAATACTAATATACATATATATATATATATATATATATATATATATATATGTATGTATTTTTTTTTGAATTAATGATATATATTTAGGGTCTTCAAGTGATTTTATATGGCAAGCACCCCGCGGGGTAGGGGATACGATATTACGATCCCCCTCCCTGTCTTTAAATCCTAAGACGGGGGAAATTTTCCCCATCTCCCCATGGTAAAAATCTTTCCCATCTTCATCCCTAGCTATATGGGGCAATCCCAACAATATGGGGTAGTCCTACAACTACATGATAATATTACTAAATCAACCAAACTAAAAAATGATAATATGCATTTTACCATATTTTTTTAATGAACATTTTACCTTATTTTTAAATAGTTGAATACACACATAGTTATAAGCTAGTATAGTTTCGATAATAATTAATGAGAAATTCCTGTTGCTAGGATCTGAATTATCCGATTATCATATGTACTTGCCCTTCAGAGTACCAAAAACCTAATTAAGCAATAAGAGGGTGGATGTGCACAGAGGCTTTAATAAAAATTCAACTAAATTTTGCAAAAAGAACTAATTTTCATAGATCGGTTAACCAGCCTTCTCTAAATTAAACGTCTATAAATTAGTGTCCAGTCAAATGAAATTTTGGTAGAAATTCAAGGAGGTTGTGTAGGAGAGCTTGGAGGCAGCCTAGGGGGAGGTTTTGCACCAAGTAACTCGAGGTAATAAAGTTCCTAACTCATTTCATTTCCAATATCCTGGATTTAGCTTAGGGTTTCGCATTTTCTTCAATTCCATCTCTACTAGGAGGAGAAATTGATATAAGAGGTTAGGGAAGTTTTTGTATGGGTTCAAATACCACTCTAGATGTTTGGGAATGCTTTTGGAGTTTCTTTTCATCTAGATGGGTGTCAGATTCATACCCAAAGTGTGCAATTTCTAGAAACTTGTCTACAAACCCTAACCACTATAGGGATTCTTAGTTTGGGACTATTTTGAGAGTATTTAAATGTCTAATACAAGGTTTTGGTACTACCTAGAGGTGAGCAGACGTGCTGGGAAGGGCCGGGATTGACAATCTAGGTGGAGCCATGGGCACACAGTCTAACGGGTAGGACTCTTGGTTGGGCTTTGGAACCCCTGAGGTGAGTAACAACCCAAATTTATAAATTTTTTTCCTTATATGAAACGTCCTAAGCTTAACCTGAACATATACCCATGTACAGCATAGAGAATGACCAGAAAAATTAAATGTAGTCAGAAAAATTCAATTTAGTAAAGCTAACAAAAAGGGGATGAGCAGTGTAAGACAGAATTATAAACTTGATTTAAAATTTTAGGTATTTATATGAGCCTTGGGTATGCCTCGAACGAGGCCAAAAAGATTATGGATTAGAGAAAAGGGAAACTAAAGAACGTGAGCAGCAATAAATTAGTACATAAAAAGCGATGTGGAAAAGACATGAATCTCAGATTAAGGAGAATGACCCTAGGGAACCTTTAGATAATATGGGATGAGAATGCTATATTGTGACAAAGAACGATACTATATATATACATATATATATATACATATATATATATATATATATATATACATTTTGGAATTCATGGATGAAGAATTAGATATGGATAATAAGGAGACGGATAGGAGATAAGGATATACGAATTTACCAATAAGGCCTTGTTTAGTGCGCCTCATAAGAGAGTATTAAATAGTATAAAATAATGCAGTCCAGTCTTATAATCTAGGGTTGTTAACATGAGGATCTGAATTGTTAGTGTTCCAAGGTAAAATATGAAGTAGTAGAATGTATTGATACGAGTTGAGTATGATACTAATGCCACGGAATGGGTTTTCACGGAACTAGTTCGAATTAGAGCATGAGGATGAAATCAAGTAATGAACAACATATATGAAGTCAATGAGGTAAAGTTGATAGGTGTCATGTGTTTGATAATGGTCTCTTTGCGTGCTATTGTTAGAAAAATTAGTTGACTAGTTATGTATGCGTATGTACGTAGTGGTTTTGCTCGATCGTTCTTTGTGTTTGATACATATTGGTTGATGAGTCCCAATGAGCACCTTCTCAATTATTGGTTGATGAGTCTGGGTGAGCACCCTTATCGAAGCCCCCGTAGAGTCTGAGGGGTTATCAAACAAATTGGGAACTAAATTTTTTTTAAAATTTAATTAGAAAAATTTTTATTAAGAAAAAAAAGATATTACAAAAATAATTTTTACTCCCACTAAATTTCTAATTACACCCAATGTCACTCATACAAAATACATAATCTCATGATATAATAATATAAACAAAATATAACATCTATATATATTATATTATAATAAATTGTCAAATTTAAGATATAAAAAGGAATTCCTATTTGTCATTGTGGGTCACTAGAAGTGGGTAAGATTTTAGTTTTAGGCTTGAGTTGACTTTTTTGTATTGAAACTTGTTTAATTAAGTTAATGTGTTCAAATGCATTATGGACTACCTATTAAGTTTTGTGTTGGTTTCAAATTGATAAGGCCTAAGGGAGTTTAGACTTGTTCAATTGGATTATGAAGTCAAGTAAATTTTTTTTATGGGATCAAATATTATTTTACATATATATAAATGAAAAAAAAGAAAGTTGCCCTACACCCTTAGCCGTGGTCCGTCTCTGGCTATATCTATATACATTTGTATCCTTGCGAATCAGAAGTTAACTCGATTCTTGAATCTTTCTTGAAAAAGTGGTTTGTTCTATTTTCATTCTTGCATTCATTTTGTCGTGTCATGGTCTCATGGAGAGGATTTAGCTACCCTCTCTTAGATAATGATTTTTTATTCATTTCTTACATATGTTTCCTTCATTGTTGTTCATTTGAATTTATACTCACTAAGCTCCCAAGCCCACTCCTTGTGTTAATTTGTGTTGCATAGGTAGTTACATTTCTAGCAAGCTGATCAGATTCAAAGTGCTGCAGTAAGATTGGAAATGAGTCTAGAATGAAAGAGTAGCGTTATGTTCGAATTATGTAAAATTGTGTAAGTCAAGTTTATGTAGCATGAATCTTACCATATATAGATTCAATGAATTAAGCGTAAAATAGTGAATGGAAGGAGTGTGGTGCGAGTTTAGGCTAGCTAAGGTTTGAGAGGTCTAGGCCTCTTGGCCCTAGCATCGATCATGGCCTAGGTAGGTTGTGCACTGATTGACACTTGACCTAATGAGAGGAGGGGCTATAATTTACAAAAGGGTAAAGGATTAATACACGCAACAAGGGTAGAAAAGCAAAAAAAAAAAAACACAAAGAAGAAAGGCTAAATATATAATTATAAAAAAGAGGCAGCAATGAGAATTGACATCAAAAAACTGGGAACAAAAGCAGATTTGTCGACGTGGGTTTTGGCTTTTGAAACTCCAAAGAGTCTTAACCAGAAACAGGAGCGAGTAGGCAGAGTTTGAGAAGAAGTGAACTACTAAGCCAAAGATCGTAAGTTATTCACTTATTTGAATCTTCTCTCATATGGTAGAGGGTTGGGTTTGTAGTGTTTCTCAATTTCATTATCATACAAACTCTCGTACTCTCAATTTCTCAAATATCTATTAACACCCATTTATAACTAATTACTTTTAGAATTTTTTTTAATACTCCTTTATTAAGTTGTTAAATTTTATATTAATTAAATAATTAAATATATATTTAAATTGTCTATTCACATTCTTAATTACTTATTTTACTTTGTCGTGAATCACATATTATAGAAAATCTTAATTTCCTATCATATTCCCCATATAAAAATCTTGTTTATATTATTACTTATTATATAAATTTCTTTCTTGTAGATTTATAATTAAGGCAAGAGAAAGCCAAAGAAGTAAATATTTAATTTATTTCCTTTTACATACATATATTTTATTATTCTAGTATGTAAAAATTTATATAATATTTGTCATGCTTTTCCTCTTTTTGCAGGTTTTTACTCAATTGTTGAATTGAAAGAAAAAATCGATATTATATTTATATTTTTTAATTTGAGAAAATATAAACTTAGATAGTATATTTATTTGAGTAATATTAATTTATATATTTTGATTTTTGATATGATAAAGTTGTTAATTTTATTTAATATTTTCATAAATTATGTATAAATTACAAGTATAAGTATATAACTATACTTAAAATTAAGATATTAGAATTTATTTTTATCATCAAAATTATATATTAATAGTCATCATGCTAATTATTGGATTAAAAATATTTTTTTATAAAAAATTTAATTACTAAAAATTAATAGGTTGTTCAAAAAAGAATAAAACATTCAAATTTTAATAATAAATTGAAACTAACTAGAATAGTAAAAATATTAATATTAGAGTATGAAAAACCTAAATATAAATTAGTGAGGCTCTTAAGTTACATTACAAAGTATTTTAGAAAAGGAATTTTTAAAATTAATTTTTTTCATACATAAATTCTAATAATATTATTTATATAATTTCTTTTAAATAAGTTTATTTAAATTTGATATAAAAATTAAATTTTACTAATTGAATTATATGTTGATAGTCATCATGCTCTTAATAAAATTAAAATTATTTAATAAAAATAATTATTGAAAAAATTAATAGAATTTAAAAATACTAAGAAAGAATAATAATAGGGAAATCAAAAGTTTATCTAATAATTTTTTTAACTAAATAAGTGATTTAGTTGAATTAAGATTTTGAATAAACAATTTAATTATAAATGAATCAATTTAAATTAATACAACCTCCACTTCTAATAATTACAATGAATTAAAACTCAAAGCCTCTCGTTTCTTGGTCCACCTTGGAGTATGGCAAGCCCAAAACTACACCGTTTTAATTACAAAAGAGAGAATAAAATAAACCCTTCCATCATCCACGACTAGGTTACTAGAAAGTTAGAAACTTCATCGTTGATCCTCTGTTCTTCTCACAGATTGAAGCAGAAAAACCTCTTCTCACAAACACCAAACTTCTCCTGATCCTCTATTCTTACAATCCTTCCTTTTTTTTCACACAGAGTCGCTGATAATTTTCTTCTACTGCAAAATGAGAAGAGACTTGTTGCTCAATTACTTCAATCCTATGTGCTGAGTTCCTGTGCTTCAAAACGAAGGGGAGGCCAAAGTGCCAGAATTTGTTCCACCGTTGCAGGGTTTTAGAGATTGGCTCCAGATCAGGTACCCCTATTAGTCTACCTCTCTTCACTAACTTTGGGTTCGTTGATTTTCACGTTCCAGTACGCGAACGACCCACGATTGGGGTCGCACGTACTGAAACGGGCATCATAGGGGTATAGGCGAATTAGGCATCACGCAAATTGCAATTTTTTTTTTTTTAAGAACAGAAAACTTTTTTTATTGGCAAAGCTGAACCAATAAAGTTCTAGTCAATCTATTGAAAGAAGAGGGAAAATCATGAATTTGAAGTAATATAAGAGAAACGAAAATACAACTCAATTCTTTAAACATTTATTTCCATTGAGTGATAGGACGATATCTGCAAATCATCCTCTTTGAGGATGTCTGCTATTCATTTGGCAACTCACTGATTTTACAGAGGACAATTTTTGAAAGAGTTACTTTAGATGGCTTTGGTTGGTTTAATCTCCAGAGAGATGGATAGTGGATCATCTGCTTCATTGTGCCATAATGAGTTTTGGTAGTTTTGTTCTTTTACTTTATGGCATTGCTTTTATTATGCCAATCCCTGTTTTAGAGCATGTAACTTGTTGGGATGGTAACTTGCAGCAGCCGTGGTTGTTTCTTTTGCATGCTTCCTATGCATGCATCTGCCATGAATAATGTTGATTCTTTTTGTTGGTGAAAAAGGTTCTAGTAGAAGGGTAACTGTCTTGGGACTGCAAAGGGTAATATATGGAGAGTTCAGTAGGCTGTGGCTACAAAAAATCATAGTTGCTGGTGGGATTTGGTGCACTGTTGCGATAGGGGCTCTTGGAGCCATGGCGCAAGGCACTGTGTATGTCAACATTGAAGTGTGGCACATATAATTATATAATTCAAAATAAGAAAAGTAAAACAATACATATATAAGAAACTTAAGTCATATATATAGCTTTAACAATCATCCAAAATCCAAACGTACATTAGTCTACCCTAAGAACATAGAATAAAATAGAGAACAAATGTACATCATTTGGCATATAGCCATAAAAAAAACTTCTCTTTACTTTTGGAAAAATCTGGATACCTACAAGAGAGTAAAATTTTTTTTCCTCAATGGTATTCAAGAAACACAACATAACAGCACACCCTAACTTTTCTGAGGTTCCAGCAGTCTTCTAGAGCTTTTAGGCCTTTACATGCTATAATTGGTTAGGAAGAAAAAAATCCAGCAAATTGCAAAGTACACGCCACGGTGCTCCATTAACAAGTATGTGAAAAATTCTTTGGACATGATGGGAGAAAGAAGAGTGAGTCTTTAATAGCTGAAAACATGTCATGTACGTAAAACTCAGTGATCTACAGTCTAATCTGATATGTGATTTCCTTAAGTGTACTATGTTATGCTTATGCTGCTTTTGCTGAAAGGACTGGGATTTTTTAGTGAACAAACTGCTCAGGACTTCTCTAAAACTTGGGAGAACAACTCTTAAGACTCTAAAATTTCCATAAACATTACATAAGTTTAATGATGAAAATGCTTTAAATGCAAAATTGCATGCCTAGTTTGTAAGAAGAGTTCTCTTTACCCTCACATGCAAAGCTGACTATTGATCCCAGAAGAAAGACGCAAGCAGTTTCCATGGCTAGCATTACTTTCAAAGCAACTGTTTTATTACTGTTTTCATTGTACATAACACACATTCATCTTAATATTTTGCAATTGAAACATCATTTAATATTGATGGAACATTGTTGTTTTATAATAAATTGCAGTTTATAATGGTCCATTGACTTATGAAAGACTGAGACATGGATCCAGAAGGCAAGAAGTTTGGAGGAGGTAATAGTTTACCATATTAGTGCTTTTTCTTTGTGTATGTAATTTTCCACATATCTTATTTTGTTTGTTTAATTATTTTTAATCTGGATTTCCTATCTGTAGTGTTTGAAGCTATGATCGAACCCTTTTTTTAATAAAAGAAGAAATATTATTAGAGTTGAGCAAGGTTTTAGATTGTGGTCCATAACCTCAATTGCAGCTGTAATATTGCTGTTGCAGTTGGTTTTGCAACTGCATCAGGCTGGAATTGCAGTAATGCAGTCTGCAATAACTTCATGTCTTTGCATTCTCCTGCAGCTGCGACCGCAGTTTAAAACCACTGACAAAAAAAATGAAACAAGTACACGAGCAGAGGATAAAATATCCTCCTAGAAGACATCCAAGAACAGAAACAAGAACAATTAAGAAAAGAAAATACTTAATCAGTTTAGTTTTCGAGGGTCCACTAAATCCTCTTTTTATCATTCTAAAGTATAACAATATAGATAACTTTGTTTGTTATCCAAATTTCCTAAATGGTGGAGGAAAATAACACTACTAGTAACCATGCTGTCTAGTAAATGAGTGTTGTTATTAGATTAAATATGTTGTTTCACATGTGACGCTCTCTGAGTTGGTTTTATACATTATTTTAGTTGGTTTCACTTGATAGGATTTTGCTTGATCTAAATAATTGTTCCAGGGAAAAGGAATTTCATGTAGTCCATTCTGCATTTGAAGTTGGTCCTGCTTGTTTATGATTGTTTTCAGTGTTATATGGGTTATGAGGACATTTTGGAGGTCTTGGTTGTAATGAGTATTCTTAATTTTTTATTTTTGTTTGATCTGTTTCTGTATGTTCATTTTTGTTAAGATCTAATTCTTTTTATGTTCAGTACATTCTCTTGATTATTGGAATGTGTATCTTGTTCAGTTCCTGTATTAAAAGTATATAAAAGATGTAGTCAGATCTATGACCTTTTTCTCTAATTATAACCAAACAGAAAAACCCATGGGATTGTGGCTGTGCCAAAAATATGTGATGGAATGATCCTCCCTCTACTGAAAGTCGATCTTAAAATAATTGCTTTGCATTAAATGAAAAGAAGCTTGGAAGCCAAAGTAGAGCTTTCAAACGGGGCATGATGCGGGTTGGCAGGTTGGCCCACCACCTGTAGGCTTATATACTAAATTGTTTTTTATGGTATCCAGATTGTAGACCAGTGGTAAGAGTGTCATCTTGTCTTGATGGGGACCTAGGTTTGATTTTTAACAACCACACAACTCAAGATTTTTTTTTTGAGTGAGAAAAAAAGAAAGAAGCGGGCCAACCCTCCAAAATGGCGGGCTGCACAACCCTAAAGCCAACCCGCCCTTTTAAATGGGCTGGGCGGGCCAACTCGGCAGGCCCAGCCCGTTTTGACAGCTCTAAGTCAAAGATGAATAACTCTTTCTATAGCTTATAAAAGTTTGGCTGTGCTGGTTTTCCTTTCTCAAAATGAATACATTATTTTATATTTTTCTCTCTTTTTCATCCTTTGTTCAAAGAGTTTGAATTCATGATATTTTTGTCTTCTTTTTAATTCAAAAGAGCCCTCTTAAGATGAAGAAGCAGAGAAAGAAGGTAAGTAGTGGATTAAAAAAAAAAAAGAACTATGGTTCAAGGAGAAAATATAAAAATTTAATTCTAAGTCATTGCCCTTTCAGTAAGTTTCAGAAGGAAGCAATGCTTCAAGTCTTCAATAGTTGTTCCTTCTCCCTTAAAAACTTTGTTTTTTTGTCTCTCCAGCCAATGGAACCAAAGTAGACAATTCAGAACCATCTTCCAGGCTTTCCATTTCTTTCCTCCCTTCCTGCCATTGTTCCAAGTTCCAACCTTCTGAAAAATCTACATGATTTTGGTTTCAATAATCTAAGACACTGCAAAAAGAGAAAATGGTAGTAACTTCCCAGTGCAAGAGAAGGTGATTAGTGCTCTCACTGTCCTTCTACCCATAAAGGCTAATATCTTGCCATATATTGCTGCAATGAGGCTGCATTCAGTTCCTTGTGTTCTGTAAATATTATGTAAGCATAGGATCAATAAATGGTTATGTGATGCAATGGAATTCTCAAATTTATAGAACATGATGACCTGTCTTTTCATGTCATGTTTTATGAGTAATTTAAGGCAAATAAACTCCTATACTTGTGTAACATGTAATATTTTTCTGTCTTTTCATCTCATTTTATGAACATCGATGTAGATTTCGAGTTTAGAGCTGGTTGTTAAATGCTTTGCCTCATTCTGAAGTGATATAGGCGCATGGGGAATTTGGATTGCTGAAAAAGAATGTTTTACATTTAGTTGGATACAATACTTTTATTTATATACATCTTAGAAAGTTTTCAAAAATGATGTCCAATATATATTAAAAATATTGGTTTAATGGTTTAATGAACTTGTTGGCATTAAAGGTCTGTTATGATGGATGGGAATCAATGGAATGGATGGAAAACAATGGGAAGGGAACTTTTCCCCTTGTTTGCAAGTTTTAAAACTTAAGGGGAGGGGAATGGAATAGGATGGGAAACATTCGCATCTCTTTCCTTTCAAAACACTAAATTTTGTTCTCTGCCAATTTGGGGGGTAAAGGAAGGAACACTAAATTTTATTTTTGAGTTGAAATTTTTCCCCTTATTTGTATAACCTCTTATACCATGCATCATTTTTCCCAAATTCATATTTTTATCTCTAGCTGTTTTGGAAATTTTTTACCACTAGCTGTTGGGTATCGTAGCCAATTACACATCTCAAATGTTCAGAAAATGAATCCAACCTCTCTTTTGTGCTCTGTATCTGTGTTTCACCTTATGAGTAAGATTGTCAAAATTGTGATTCAAATTGTAGAGTCACATGATTGTTCGTGCCAAATTCATGGGGGCAAGTCAGATCATATATCTGGCCTGAAATTAGCTAACATCACAGATGAATTGTGATATAAGTTGTTAGGCTCATGAGAATCAAAATTCATGCTGCAATTTTGACACATAATTTTTTGAAGCACATTTGAGCTAACTTTTCAGGCTGTGCTGCCATTATATCTAAAATGCTGATGACTAGAGAGCTGGAAATAAAAAATCCAGGCCATTCCTTATGCAGAACTATATTTTGTGTATTTTGGGTGTTTTCTCCTTCGTTGTTCCCCCTTCCCTGATTCTCTTTTATAAGCTCTGATTTTTCCTTTGTCTGCTCCTTGCCACTCCCACTAGGCTGTTGATGGTGGCGAAGATGATGAATTTGTTAATCTAGTTGGAGACTAGCTAGCGGATATTATGTTTATTTTTTGGGACACTGTTGTTTCTGTGTTTTGGTGTCATACTAATGGCATGGATATGAATATGTCATAATTCTATCTCTTTTTACATGAAATTTCATATCAATGTAAGAGTTTAGACTCTATATTTGTGTACACTGAAAATCTCACTCTGACTTACTCTTTGTTCTTCAAATTTGGTATAATTATGTGTGGACTTACATGTCAAAACAGTATATTGTGTTTACAGTAGTTCAAAATTTTCGGGTTTCATTTTTTGTTATGAAATAATAGATATGATTATTTGTTTAAACATTTTTGAATATATAGGATGAAAAGACATTAGAACTTGTAAATATAGAATGCTGTAAGCATCTGTTTCAGGAATTTGAGTCAAAATTCTCTATGTGTAATGGATCCTCTCTGTTTCATCTTGCAATTCATTGTTTTATGATAAATGATCCTTGTTAAGTCCCTGAACTCAACTCTTCTCATAATTTCAGGGAGAAATTTTCTTGAGTAATTTATAATTTTATTTTTAATGGTTTTCTAATTGAAGAAATACTATGTTATTTTGAATCATTAGGGCCAAGGGAATTGACGGGGGCTGTTGATCTTATAAGTCACTTCAAATTACTACCCCACTATGAGTTTTTCTGCAAGAGGCCACTTCCTGAATCAATTTCAGACACACACTATCTTCACAATGTGGTGGGAGACACTGAAATCAGAAAAGGAGATGGAATGCAATTGGATCAACTTATTCAAAATACATCCTCTAGAGATACAAGTGCTCGTATACAGCCATTTGACCTGGATATTCTCAAGGAAGCCTTTCAACTAAGGGAAACAGGTCCCATTGATTTACCTCTGGTAAGTAACTTTCTGCTTAATCATGCTTCCCTACTTCGTTGTTATCTATACCTGCTAAATTGATGATCATGTGATCTTTGTTTTCAAAAACAATGTAGTCTAACGATGTGGTTATCCCCCCCTTCCCCCTATTTAATAGGCCGAGAAGGGAATTCCAACCATTGCTGGAAAATCAAAAGGTGAGTCTAAAGATAAGGAGAAGAAGCATAAAAAGCATAAAGACAGGGACAAAGAGAAGGACAAGGAGCATAAGAAGCACAAGCATCGTCATAAAGACCGAAGCAAAGACAAAGACAAGGAGAAAAAGAAAGATAAAAGTGGGCATCAAGATTCCAGTGCTGATCCCTCCAAGAAACACCATGAAAAGGTTGAGAAATTTCAGTCTGCTGCATCTTCATTACATTTTTCACATTTAAGAAAAAAAGTATTGTAATGCTCTGAATGGTTATGGTGTAATATTGCAAATCGATTCAATAAATTGGCTTCATAAAGGACATCTGTTGATGCTGTTATATATAACTTATAAGAAAGTTCTGTTGATGCTGTTAACCCTCAATTCCTTATGATCGAGTATCCAATTAAGGACATCTGTTTCATTTGATGTCAGAACTTTGAAAAACAAGGCTTTACTTTATACTATTTGAAAATGCTGCAGAAACTAAGTTCTTTACTTAAATCATTTTTCTCAATACGATTACAGAAGAGGAAGCATGATGGAGATGAAGATCTTAATGATGTGCACAAACACAAAAAAAGTAAGGTAATAAAGGGAGATGATTTATCTTTGGACGAGTTACCATCTATTTATTCCTAACTCTTTTTTCCTTGTACATCTCTGCTGTCTATCTCTGCTTGTAGCTTCACCTTACCCAATTGTTAAGCAAGCTTTCTTTTCTCTTTCTTAATTGTGTTGCAGCATAAGAGCTCAAAAATTGATGAATTGGGGGCAATAAGGGTAGCAGGCTAAAATGATTGCATACTGTAGTTCACTTCTTTTCCTCAAATGGTTGTTCTCATTTGTTAAAGTTTGGAGGCGTCTTGCACTTGAAATTATCAAAATTTCTTGAGGTACTCCATTATATTTGCCACAATCTCAAGTTTTTTCTCTGCTGTTTACGTGCTTTAATCTCTTTTAGAGTTGTTTTTTATTTTAAAAATGTTTGATTCTGAATATTTAATTCCACTTTATTTAGGGCCCCCAGGTATCAATTTTGTTTATTACGACATTTTATTTTGCGAATGATATTGCTGAATTATTTCAGCCATCTGTTCAATTCCTTATTAGATGTCATGTAACCATCATGTGCTATTTAGTAAAATGAACAGCAAGATTTATTGCCTGTTGACATTCTGAAATAAATGGAAAGTGCAGAAAGAGTTAACATTCTTCATTTATGAAGAATTTCAACATGAATATAACTTTTACTGCTGTGATCATATGATGTGGCAATCATATGATTTATAGTGATTCCCCCAACGAAGAAAAAAAGGGAAAAACTGATTATGGCTAGTGTGGCTCTATCTTTTTGGGGATAAGAGTAAGATTGAGAAAAGTATGCAAAGTATATCTGATTTGGGTTGGTTGATTGTTTATATAGAGCTTATTTGTTATGTCTTTGGTTTTCCCACTGATTTAATGTAGATTGTAGCAAGTAACTTCTAAATAGGATTTTTTTTTTCTCTCTTTTGTTGATTTGTTAGGATTTTACTTTCATATGGGAACCTTGAGAAGTGAAAGGGGGGCTTTAGTTAATATTTTCGGTTTTTTTCCCTAAATTATCCGGAAATTTGTTTTTATATCTAAATAATGGTCAACATTCCATTTTGTGTTTGTTTTCTTATATCTGCAGCCATTCCAAAACAAATTTCTGACCTGTTAGAGTTAATAATAAGGTCATTCAAGGAATAGCGTAAGCTTTTGGGATGAAATGCTCATAAACATTGTATTGGAGCCTTGATGATCAAGTCGTTAGGAGTTTGATCCTTGCTGTCATCATTCTCTTAATTTTTTAAAAAAGTATTTATAACTTAATAAAGTCAAAAATAAAAGATTATGGAAATTATCACTTGTAGTGCACCCAAAGCAAAAGGTATAAGTGGCTTTTTGTGATTATATTATTAATAGAGGTTGAGAATCAGTATTATACACACTGTCATTGAGATGGCGTATTAGAGATATCAATAAATTCATTCATGGACATTCTCCTAATAGCTTAAGCTTTTGAGACAAAACAAAATGCCATATATTGTAAAATCCTTATTGTGTAAGTATTTGTAGTCCACTTTTAATTCTCAGTTGGTTGATTGTTATGGGTCTGTGGAATCTAAATCTAATTATTATGATGGTAACTATCAAAGTCTTCATTGTCTCCACCACCACCATCATTAATTGTTATTATTCTTCAAGTTTTTTTGGAGGGAAGACTATTGTTGCTTTGAGGTCTTAACTAGGCTGTTTGGAGTGGACTGTGTGGCTAGAAATAATAACAGGTGGTTACATTGGGTGAAATATTCTTAAGAAAGCTTTGAGAGTTTTCCTGAAAATTATACTTGAACTTTGTACAGCCAGCTTTTTTTTAAAATAACAAAATTTCCCTTTTTTACTTCTCATTATAATACATTTGTACTTGGTCTGGCCACTGGGCTGTGTTTTGGATACAAGCTTATTTTTGAAAGGGAAAATTTCACTAGCCAAAGTGTGTGACAAGCTTTTCTCTTTGATTATAACTGCTTTTCCTTGTCAAAACATTGTTGGGTCATACCCCCTTTTTTCTATGTAGTTTTTTCCCTTTCTGGAAACCTAAGTTCTTTAGCTGTTTTCCTGGCTGGCTGCAGACTTTGGAATGGTGCATGTTACTTGTAGAAATCATCTGTCCTTGCGGATATTTCATGTAGCTAACTAAAGATAATCTGCTCTTTTCATATCCTCTGCTGTCACTGGAGGCAGACTTTCACAATGGCTTGCCTTCTTTTAGCTCTCAACTTGGCAGCTGTTTTTGGTTTTATCTGCTTAGATAAATAATTATGCTCGAACCATTTAGGCAATGATCCGGAAGTACATAAAGGAAGGAACTATACATGTGCTGTGTCACAAGTGTATGATGTGAGATGGATGGCTAACTGGCAAGAAAATTTTGTTCTCGTCCTTTTGGCCCCTCTAATAGAAAGTATATCTTAGCTTGCCTTTGCTTGATATATATTGTTGAATCTGGCACAATCAATTTATTGGTATTAAAATTTGATTCCAGTAAAACAATGGTAATAACATAAGGCTTCTGGAGTCTTGCCACAAGGAGTGTTCTGTTTTTTTGTAATTATTCTGATATTACTGTTTTAATTTCTGTATTATCATGGAATATGTTCATGAGCCCGCATGGTAACATAGGATGCTTGGAAGATATTCTCAGGCTTCGTTTGGAGCAACGTATAGGATAAGGCCTAATAGTATAAAGTATTTATACAATAAAATGTTTGGTGTGACACTATATAACAAGTTGGACTGGTTAAAAAATTATTATTTAGACTAAAATATCCCTTTAAAATTAAAAATATTATATTTACCTTGACATAACTTTTAATTTTTTAAATTAAAAAACTTTAACCAATATTTTTTAATCATTCTCTATAGTTTTTCGTTTTCCAAATTTTATTAGAAAAATGTCTTTATAGTAAAA